>JARQOC010000004.1:355124099-355162997 GCA_033576535.1 Allobates femoralis
CCATAATAATCATGAGGTCCAATGACACTGGACAGTCACTCAGTGGCTATTTGACATCTTGATCGTCAGCTCTCTTGTATTAACTCAACGGTTCCTATAGGAAAGTTACTCTTTGGTTGTCTGAAGCAGCAATTCCCCTATAGAGATAGACATGCAGTATGGCAATATCATATGTTGTAGTGTATGTGAAACACTAATGGTGCCGTCACACGCAGCGATGCGATGAACGATATTGTTAGCGATCACATGCACGCGCGATCGCTAACAATATCGTTCAGTTCGCTGGTGAACTGTCACACAGGCAGACTCACCAGCGATCAATGGATCAGAGACATTGTGGAAACGATTTAAATATCGTTTCCACGATGTCTTGCTCCCGCTGCCAGCCTGCGGTAAGCGGGAGCAGGCTGGTTTCCAAGGTAAACTGCGGGTAACTAGGCAGTGCGTGCTGCCTAGATACCCAATGTTTACCTTGGTTACCAACCTTCTCCATTTACGGGCTGGTATCCAAGGTACACAGCAGGTAACTAGGGACCCTAGTTACCCGCTGTGTACCTTGGATACCAACCGGTGAGCGGAGAAGGCTGGTAACCAAGGTATACATCCGGTATCTAGGCAGCACGCGCTGCCTAGTTACCCGCAGTTTACCTTGGATACCAGCTCCCAGCGCTTGCAGAGAGGCGCTGGGAGCTGGCTTATCGGTCGTCTCCCGGTGTCACACACAGCGATGCTGCGTGTCCACCGGGCGACCAACGATTGATTTGAGGACAGGACCTCAAATCAAACGATGAAAGATCAGCTGACTGACTGTTCATCATTTGTAGTGTCACACGCAACGATGTCATTTGGACATCGTTCAAACGTCACAGAACACGTGACTTTTGAACGATATCGGCAACGATATCGTTACGTGTGACGGTACCTTCAGGGACCTTGTCCTACTCACCCTGTCCATCAGTATGAAAGACCTCTGTATCCAGCAGGAGCAGAACCAGCAGGAATTTGAGATCCATCAACTCTTCTAAGGCACCTTACATAAGATCAACGCACTGAGCGAAGAGCAAGTTTCGCCCCCTCTTAAAGCCTTCCTACATTAGGCCAGTTTACAGTTTCATTCATTTTTATGTAATCAACTTCAATTATCATTAGCTTTGTATTTATTTCTCTCAAAAAGCTGTGCTCCTCTAAGTTCAATGCAAATGGAAATGATGTCACTGTCAAAATAGGCAATTCTCTACTAATGTTAACTCTTACATGATCCTTGGACTAGGAGTCTGAACAGATTTTATCTCATGGAATGAAGAGCTCCAAAATAAAAAAAAAAAATCTCTTGTTTATTATAGACTAGTAAAAAGGCCCGATGCAATTGCATCGGGAGCGCGGTGAAATGAATTGTGTGTATACAGGCGGGTGAGTGGCTAGCAGAGTATACATGGGGCTCTGTGGGTAGCAGACTATACAGGCGGGTCTGTGGGTAGCAGAGTATACAGACTGCTCTGAGGGTAGCAGATTATACAGGCGGCTCTCTGGGTAGAAAAGTATACAGGCGGCTCTGTGGGTAGCAGAGTATACAGACTGCTCTGAGGGTAGCAGATTATACAGGCGGCTCTCTGGGTAGAAAAGTATACAGGCGGCTCTGTGGGTAGCAGAGTATACAGGCGGGTTTGTGGTTAGCAGATTATACAGGCGGCTCTGTGGGTAGCAGAGTATAGAGAAGGCTCTGTGGGTAGCAGAGTATAGAGGCGGCTGTGTGGGTAGCAGAATATAGAAACGGCTCTGTGGGTAGCAGAGAATACAGGCGGGTCTGTGGGTAGGAGAGTATACAGGCGGCTCTGTGGGTAGCAGAATATACAGGCGGTTCTGTGGGTAGCAGAGTATAGATGCGGCTCTGTGGGTAGCAGAGTATAGAGGCAGCTCTGTGGGTAGCAGAGTATACAGGCGGCTGTGTGGGTAGGAGAGTATACAGGCGGCTCTGTGGGTGTCAGAGTATAGAGGGGGCTCTGTGGATAGCAGAGTATGATGTGGCGGGAGGCAGGAGGAGTGAGGGGCTTTGCAGGCTGACACGGTGCGCTCACTCCCATTGGCTGTTGCCGGCCACAGGACGACGTCCCTGGCTCCCGGCACCCGGCCACAGCCCGTAGACCGCTACTCCAACAGCATGGCGACATTGAGAGCCCAGCGGTGAGAGAGTGGCGAGGGGCGGAAGGCTCCGGCGGCATCCGGGCAGCATGGACCTCGCTGAGGGCGCGAGGGCGGTGGCGATGGAGCGGGGCCGACGGTTGGCAGGATGGCAGCGGTGTCAGGTAGTGCGGCTGAGGATGGAGGAGGGTGAGAGGCTGGAGGAGGCTGTGAGGCTGGAGGAGGCTGTGAGGATGGGGAGGCTGTGAGGCTGGAGGAGGATGTGAGGCTGGAGGAGGCTGTGAGGATGGGGAGGCTGTGAGGCTGGAGGAGGCTGTAGGAGGCTGTGAGGATGGGGAGGCTGTGAGGCTGGAGGAGGCTGTGAGGCTGGAGGAGGCTGTCAGGATGGGGAGGCTGTGAGGCTGGAGGAGGCTGTGAGGCTGGAGGAGGCTGTGAGGGTGGGGAGGCTATGAGGCTGGAGGAGGATGTGAGGCTGGAGGAGACTGTGAGGCTGGAGAAGGCAGTGAGGATGGGGAGGCTGTGAGGCTGGAGGAGGCTGTGAGGCTGGAGGAGGCTGTGAGGATGGGGAGGCTGTGAGGCTGGAGGAGGCAGTGAGGATGGAGGAGGCTGTGAGGCTGGAGGAGGCTGTGAGGCTGGAGGAGGTGTGAGGCTGGAGGAGGCTGTGAGGATGGGGAGGCTGTGAGGCTGGAGGAGGCTGTGAGGCTGGAGGAGGCTGTGAGGCTGGAGGAGGATGTGAGGCTGGAGGAGGCTGTGAGGCTGAAGGAGGCTGTGAGGCTGAAGGAGGCTGTGAGGATGGGGAGGCTGTGAGGCTGGAGGAGGCTGTGAGGCTGGAGGAGGCTGTGAGGCTGGAGGAGGCTGTGAGGATGGGGAGGCTGTGAGGCTGGAGGAGGCTGTGAGGCTGGGGAGGCTGTGAGGCTGGAGGAGACTGTGAGGCTGGAGGAGGCAGTGAGGATGGGGGAGGCTGTGAGGCTGGAGGAGGCTGTGAGGCTGGAGGAGGGTGTGAGGCTGGAGGAGGGTGTGAGGATGGGGAGGCTGTGAGGCTGGAGGAGGCTGTGAGGATGGGGAGGCTGTGAGGCTGGAGGAGGATGTGAGGCTGGAGGAGGCTGTGAGGCTGGAAGGAGGCTGTGAGGATGGGGAGGCTGTGAGGCTGGAGGAGGCTGTGAGGCTGGAGGAGGCTGTGAGGCTGGAGGGAGGCTGTGAGGATGGGGAGGCTGTGAGGCTGGAGGAGGACTGTGAGGATGGAGGAGGCTGTGAGGCTGGGAGGAGGCTGTGAGGCTGGGGAGGCTGTGAGGCTGGAGGAGACTGTGAGGCTGGAGGAGGCAGTGAGGATGGGGAGGCTGTGAGGCTGGAGGAGGGTGTGAGGCTGGAGGAGGGTGTGAGGATGGGGAGGCTGTGAGGCTGGAGGAGGCTGTGAGGCTGGAGGAGGCTGTGAGGATGGGGAGGCTGTGAGGATGGGGAGGCTGTGAGGCTGGAGGAGGGTTGTGTGAGGCTGTGAGGAGGCTGTGAGGATGGGGAGGCTGTGAGGCTGGAGGAGGGCTGTAGGAGGCTGTGAGGATGGGGAGGCTGTGAGGCTGGAGGAGGCTGTAGGAGGCATGTGAGGATGGGGAGGCTGTGAGGCTGGAGGAGACTGTGAGGGCTGGAGGAGACTGAGGCTGGAGGGAGGCAGTGAGGATGGGGAGGCTGTGAGGCTGGAGGAGACATTTACTGTACTGAGCATGCTCAGTACAGTAAAAGGTCTCAAAACAGGAAGGCAGGGGTTAAAAAAAAAAAAAAAGTTAATGCTCACCTCTCCCCGAGCCCCCGCCGTCTCCTGCCGTCTTCCTCCAAGCCTCCGGTGGCTGCCGCAGGCTCCCAGTGTCTGCAGAGCTGTTCTAGTGCAGTTCAGGACCTGCAGTGATGTCACAGTCACGTGACACCAGGTTACCATGGAGTAACCTGGTGTCACGTGACTGTGACATCACCACAGGTCCTTGACTGCAGTAGAAGAGCTCTGCAGACACTCGGAGCCTGCGGCAGCCACCGGAGGCTTGGAGGAAGACGGCAGGAGACGGCGGGGGCTCGGGGAGAGGTGAGCATTAACTTTTTTTTTTTCTTTTACAGTAGTGCGGGTCTGCGGCTCGTGATGACGCTGCGCGTCATCACTCGCAGTCCCGCAAAGCATGTTGGGATTCGGCTACAGTGCCCGAATTCCCAACTGCGGATTATATAAGTAGACTAGTAAAAAGGCCCGATGCAATTGCATCGGGAGTTCGGTGAAATGAATTGTGTGTATAGAGGCGGCTCTGTGGTGGAGGGGTGAGGAGAGATGCGGCTCTGTGGTGGAGGGGTGAGGAGAGATGCGGCTCTGTGGTGGGGGGGTGAGGAGAGATGCGGCTCTGTGGTGGAGGGGTGAGGAGAGATGCGGCTCTGTGGTGGAGGGGTGAGGAGAGATGCGGCTCTGTGGTGGAGGAGTGAAGAGAGATGCGGCTCTGTGGTGGAGGGGTGAAAGAGAGATGCGGCTGAGTGGTGGAGGGGTGAGGAGAGATGCGGCTGAGTGGTGGAGGGGTGAGGAGAGATGGGGGTCAGTGGTGGAGGGGTGAGGAGAGAAGTGAGTCAGTGGTGGAGGGGTGAGGAGAGAAGCGGGTCAGTGGTGGAGGGGTGAGGAGAGAAGCGGCTTAGTGGTGGAGGGGTGAGGAGAGAAGCACACAGTATATACATACATGAGACATTGTATAGACAGACAGTATGCAAAGATTACACACATTATACACACATTACAGACAGTATGCAGACATTACACACAGTATAGACATATTAGACACAGTATACAGAGCCTAGACACAGTATACAGAGCCATGACACAGTATACAGAGCCATGACACAGTATACAGAGCCATGACACAGTATACAGAGCCATGACACAGTATACACAGACATGACACAGTACACACAGACATGACACAGTACACACAGACATGACACAGTACACACAGACATGACACAGTACACACAGACATGACACAGTACACAGACATGACACAGTACACAGACATGACACAGTACACAGACATGACACAGTACACAGAGACATTAGACACACAGTACGCAGAGACATTAGACACACAGTATGCAGATACATTAGACACACAGTATACAGAGACATTAGACACACAGTATACAGAGACATGAGACACACAGTATACAGAGACATAACAGAGAGTAGACAGGCATTAGACACAGATTGTATACATACATTGGTGCGGGCGGGGACGGGCGGTGACGTCATCAATGCAGTGCGCGGGTGTGGTCGGTCTGGGGTCGCACTGTGTGGTGTGTAGTGGGAGGTGGGCGGTAATTGCTGGTGGCGGCGCGTGTGCGCGAGGCGGTGGTCGGCGCTGGGCGGGAATTGCGGCGGAGCGGGAGGATGTGGCGGGGGAGCGGGGGAGCGGCGTGGAGCGGGAGGATGTGGCGGGGGAGCGGCGGGGAGTGGGAGGATGTGGCGGGTCAGTGGATGAGCGGCGGGCGGGTGTGTGGCGGCAGGATGTTTGCGCTTCCGGCCAGTGTCAGCGGCTCGTGATGGCGCATGTGTGCCATCGCTCGCGATAGCGGCAGAGTGGCTGGAAGTGCAAAACTGGCGATTATGTATAGAGATATAGACACACACATATACATTATACAGACACAGACATATACAGTGTACACACACAGTATACACACACATATACAGCATACACGCACATATACAGTATAGACACACACATATACAGTATACACACTGTTATACACACACACACACATACAGTATACACACTGTTCTATACACACATACAGTATACACACTGTTATATACACACATACAGTATACACACTGTTATATACACACATACAGTATACACACTGTTATATACACACATACACAGTATACACACTGTTATATACACACACTGTTATATACAGACATTATATACAGTATACATACACACATATACAGTATACACACACACACAGTATATACACACACATACAGTATACACACACATACAGTATAGACACATACAGTATACACACATATACAATACAGACACATAATCTCACTCTTCAGTGCAGGAGACTTTGTATGAAGAAGCCGCAGATCTCCTCTATGTCTGTGTGCTCACAGCTGTCTCCTGAGATCTGCAGCATTTGCGGTCCCCTGGAAACTACATCTCCCATCATGCACTGCGGCTCCTCCCCTGTAGACTACATGTCCCAGCGTCCCTTGCGGTAGGAGACTTCACCGCTGTACACTGGGAGGAGCCGTGGTGCATGATGGGAGATGTAGTTTCCAGGTGACAGGAAATGCAGCAGAGTTGAGGAGACAAATACACATAATCGCCATATATGTACATACGTGTGTATTGTGTATTTAGCTACTTACATAGCGGGGGAGCGGCGGGGAGCGGGAGGATGTGGCGGGCTACGCCACTGGGCTGATAGGAGAGTTGTGGCGGCGGGTGGGCAGCGGACACTGCTCGCGATGACGCTACGCGTCATCGCTCGCAGTGGCGCAACGCATTGTGGGATTCGGCTACAGTGCCAGAATTTCAAACTGCGGATTATATAAATAGATAATATAAGGAGGGCAGTATGTGAAAGAGAATATAACCTTTACTAAATAAGCTAAAATATTAAGGACCACAGTAGCCCTATATCTACAAAGATATGAACATATACATATATCAGATCATGATTGTATACCATCAAAATGTATTGAGTAATTCCACAATACTGATCAAATAAAGGTCCAAATGTATAATGGCAGGAAAAAAATAAATGTATGTGTTGTAGCCAAGGTCCCGTAATATTATTTGGCCAGCCAGTTATAATAAATAGAAATCCTCATCTATAAATTATTGTGATGAGGGTATGTGGCAAGTGTGGCTTATTCAGGGGCGGAACTACCGTGGTGCAGGTGGTGCAGCTGCACCAGGGCCCCGACCGGCTAGGGGGCCCCTTCAAACCTGGAGGGGGCCCCCAGCCGACCCCCGCAGGCCGCCGTCAAAGGAGAGGAGGATCAGGCAAGGGAAGCAGAGAGCTTCCTGCTTCCCCTGCCTGATCCCGCCCCCCCTATCCTCTGCCCCTCCGGCTCCTACAAGCGCCCAGGTAGGAGAGCACCGCACCCGCGGCTCCCAGCGGCTTCCAGCAGCACCCTCCCCCCCGGGCCACGGCGCCGATGGCCAGTAGCACCACCCCAAGTCCCCCCCCCCGCCCGGGCCACGCTGTCACCCAGTGGCACCCCTTCCCCCAGTCCTCACCTGCACCAGGGCCCCCGGGGGTGACGGTCCGCCCCTGGGCTTATTGTGTGCTATGCATGCAATATACAGTCCAGCACATCCAATAAAATATCTTCTTTATTAATCCTGTGCTAAAAACAGATTGTAAAGGTTGAAATGCCAAACAGCACTCAAAAATCATAAGTCCCATATTGGTAACAAGTGGGTTTAGCCGTATGGAGGTCATAACCAGGTTGTTGGAGTGGCCATACAGATTTTGGTCTCGGGCATTGCATTTCAACCAGGTGAGTTAGAATGTTTTCTGACTTGGTGCATGCAACATAATTGACGAATAGAAAGGTAGGTAAATGTAACAATAAAATGACTACACGGCTATAGAGTTAATAGTCATTGATATGTGTCTTGGTGAATGTAATGTTGACGTCGCTGCAGCAGGGACACCGGCCTACCACCGCGGCCCTACCACGCGCCTCCTCCCTTCTGCTTGGCCTCCCGCTGCTGCTGTGTCTTGCTCCCGCCACACAGGTTCCCTGCACTTAACCTCTTATCGGTTTTCGTTTTTCATTCCCCTTTTCCAAGAGCGATGACTTTTTTATTTTTCCGTCAATATAGACATATGAGGGCTTGTTTTTTGCGGGACAAGTTGTATTTCAGATGCAATAATTTATTTTCCCATATAGTGTACAGGAAAATGGGAAAAAAATTAAAATATGGTGAAATTGCAAAAAAAAGTGCAATTGTACATGTTTGTTTTTTAGTTTTTTTATTCACCATGTTCACTATATGGTAAAACCGAGGTGTACGTATGATGCCTCCGGGCAGTACGAGTTCGTACATACCAAACATGTTACTTTCACTGTTATCTAAAGAGTGAAAATTCAGAAGTTTAAAAAAAAAAAGAATTGTACTTTTGCGCGATGTTTTGCGGCTTGTAGCATCCTCATTTTTCAGGGTCTGGGGCTGTGTGACAGCTTATTTTTTGCATCTTGAGCTGACAATTCTAATGATATCCTATTTGGGTGGATGCAATGTTTTGATCGCCCATTATTGCATTTTATTGCAATGCTGCAGCAACCAAACAAACGTAATTTTGATGTTTATATTTTGATAGAATAGGCATTTCTGCACACAGCGATACCAAATACCGTGTATACTCAAGTTTAAACCAAGTTTTTCAGCACACCTTTTGTGCTGTAAAAAGTGCCCTCTCAGCTTATACTCGAGTTTGTGTCATGTCAGTTGGGGGGGGGGGGTTGGAGGCTGGAGGGGGCTGCAGAAGGAGCCAGAGGTCATGTGGTCGCGCTCATTAGTGTAATGTAATATGCATTGCATCCCCCTGTCCATCACCGACAGGGGGAGCAGCGCACATTAGATTACAGTAAGTGATCTTGCCCCCATCACTGTGTATGGCCCCTGTGCTGCTTCACACAATAAAATAATAACCAATTGAACTTACCCTCCATTGCATCCCTGCAATCACTATGGCATCCTCCCTCCGCTCTTCCTGCTTGTCTCCGGCTTCTATTAATGAAACCGGCGTATCAGTGATGTCATCGCTGCTGCGCCAATCACGTGACTAGAAAGCAGGAAGACCAGAGGGAGGACACCATATTGCTTGCAGGGATGCGACGGAGGGTACGTTCAATCTGTTATTATTTTTTTGTGTGCAGCAGCACGTGGGCCATATACAGTGATGGAGGCCATATATCAGTGATGGTGGCTGTATACCAGTGATGGGAGGCTGTATACCAGTGATGCAAGCCATTTACCAGTGATGGAGGGGCTATATACCAGTGATGAAGGGGCTATATACCAGGGATGTAGGCACTATATATCAGTGATGGAGGCACTATATACTAGTGATGGGGGGGGGGCATTTACTATCATGAGGGGCTGTATACAGTAATGAGGGGCTATATACCAGGAGGAGGGGCTATATATAGTGATGAGGGGCTATATACCAGGATGGGGGTTTGCTGCTTTTCTCACCCTAGGCTTATACTCGAGTCAATAAGTTTTCCTAGTAGAATTAGGGGCTTCGGCTTATAATCGAGTATATACAGTATGTGTATTTTTTATATTTTTTTACTACTCTTATTTTAAATAGGACAAAAGTGGGTGATTTGAACTTTTGTGTTTTTTGTTATACTTTTAAAAACTTTTTTTTTTTATTTTACAGCGCCTTATAGGGCACTACAGTGCTGCACAGTCCGATCGCTTGTGCTATATCCCAATGAGCTGCAGCAACATCATTTGGAAGTGAAACCTGATAGCATCCCGGACCCCCATGGCGTGATCCCTGACCCGGCGCTTTAAAACTTGCTGTCAGTGAATGACAGCGGGATTCAAAGGGTTAACACCGCCAATCGGATTGCGGATCCGATTGGCGGTGGTAGCAACAGATCTCAGCTGATAAGATCAGCTGAGATGTGCAGGAAAAGATGTGAAGGCCACTTTACACACACAGATATCTGTGACCAACTTCTGAACAGATCTCTGGTTGCAGTGAAATCATGGACACATTGTTCCACTTTGTGGCTGTGTACAAAATGGAGCAATGTGTCCTTGATTTCACTGCAACCAGAGATCTGTTCAGAAGTTGGTCACAGATATCTGTGTGTGTAAAGTGGCCTTGAGAGTGCACCACTGAGCTCACATCAAAGGCAGTCACCCGATACATGACTTACCCAGTATATCAAATGTTGGGAAGTGGTTGAAGGGCCAGCTCCCCACTACCAGGAAGTGCCCCGCAGCCTATGGCTGAGAGGCACTGGGTGTATAAGGCATCGTCCCATGAGGGGAGGTGCTTGATAAACATCTTAAGTTAGTTAATGTCTGCCTAGCTAACTAGTTGTTATGTCCAGTTTTTGCTACCTGCTGTGCCCTCTGTTCCAGCTTGTACCGGCCCACACCAGTGACAGTGCCTGCCTATACCTATCACCACCACCCCAGGAGCTGCCACCTCACCACTACTGGAGCTGCCACCTCACCATTACTGGAGCTGCCGCAACCCCCACTCTACCATCTCCTCCATCTCATCCTATAGAATGTAAGCCCGCAGGGGCAGGTCCCTCTATACGAGACTGTCAATGTTAATTTGTTCACTGTAATCTATATCTGTATTTTGTATGTACCATAACCCCTTATTATGTATCGCACAATGGAATTAATCATGTTATATAAATAAATAAATAATAATGTATGGACCCTTGTAGCATTATAAATTCTATAAAGACTTACTAATTACCCCCTGCCTTCCTACATTATATATTAACGTCCACTATCCTGGTATATATCCCCATCCTGATATATATGATTTTCCCATCTTTGTATATATGATCCCAATTCTGGTACATATGATCCCCCCCATCTTTGTATATATGACCCTCCACCCTGGTATATATGATCCTCCATCCTTGTCATGTCTCCATCTAGACCTGCTCCTGCGATTCCTTCCCTGGTCACTAGACGCCACCGTGTTTGCCACCTTGCTACTTTCCATTTTTTTACCATTGCCTTTCCCCCAGTCTTGTCTCTGTTTGACAACCTCCCTGCCCTGGCCGGCTGCTCATCTATAGGCAGTAACGTTCCGGGCTCTGCTGTAATTCCAGATTCCTATACAGGGGTTAAAGGGTCTCAGAGTTTCTCAGGGTTCTTCCTTACCAGCAGCTTTGTCAGCTGCATAGGACAGTTGTCACTATCCTGGTATATATAACCCCCCCCCATCCTTGTATATATGTCCCCAACCTGGTATATAATCCCCATCCTTATATACAAGGATGGGAGACATATCTACAAGGATGGGGGACATATATACAGTACAGAATAAAAGTTTGGACACACCTTCTCGGACAAAACCGAATTCATTGTCTTCCCCCCAAGCCACTCACCCTAACTAGCTGACCTATCCATTGTCATTAACAACTTCTCTCTCTCCCCAGTCCCCTACGCCAAGTGCCTCGGGGTTATCCTTGATTCTTCCCTCTCCTTCAAGCCCCACATCCAAGCCCTCGCCACCTTCTGCCGACTCCAGCTCAAAACATCTCTTGGATCCGCACTTTCCTTGACCACGACACCGCTAAAAGCCTTAATCACGCTCTCATCATCTCCCGCCTTGACTACTGCAACCTCCTGCTCACCGGCCTCCCCGCTACCTCCGTTTCACCTATCCAATCTATCCTGAACTCTGCTGCCCGCCTAATCCATCTGTCTCCCCGCTACTCCCCTGTCTCCCCCCTCTGCCAAGCCCTTCACTGGCTCCTTGCTTCCCAGAGATCCCGGTTTTAAAACACTAACCATGACATACAAAGCCATCCACAACCTGTCCCCTCCATACATCTCTTACATGGTCTCCCGATACCTACCCTCACGCAACCTGCGATCCTCCCAAGAACTCCTCCTTCATCTCCTCTTCGCACAACCGCATACAGGACTTCTCCCGTGCATCACCCATACTCTGGAATTTGCTGCCCCACCACATCAGGCATTCCCCTACCTTGGGAACCTTCAAAGAGGCCTGAAAACCCACCTCTTCCGCCAAGCCTACAACCTGCAATGAGACCCAGTCCACCACACCGCTTCACGACCGACACCGCCCCCTCCTACTGTATCCCCACCCACCCCTCATAGACTGTGAGCCCTCGCGGACATGATCTTCTCCCCTTTTGTATCTGTACGTTAGAATTGTCCACAGCCATTGTTACTTGTATTGTTACTATGTTACTTGTCCTAGTCTGCCCTCTTAACATGTAAAGCGCCATGGAATATTATGGCACTATATAAATTAATAATAATAATTCAAAGAGTTTTCTTTATTTTCATAACTATGAAAATTGTAGATTCACACTGAAGGCATCAAAACTATGAATTAACACATGTGGAACTATATACTTAACAAAAAAGTGTGAAACAACTGAAAATATGTCTTATATTCTAGGTTCTTCAAAGTAGCCACCTTTTGCTTTGATTACTGCTTTGCACACTCTTGGCATTGTCCTGATGAGCTTCAAGAGGTAGTCACCAGAAATGGTCTTCCAACAGTCTTGAAGGAGTTCCCAGAGATGCTTAGCACTTGTTGGCCCTTTTGCCTTCACTCTGCAGTCCAGCTCACCCAAACCATCTCGATTGGGTTCAGGTCTGGTGACTGTGGAAGCCAGGTCATCTGGCGTAGCACCCCATCACTCTCCTTCTTTGTCAAATAGCCCTTACACAGTCTGGAGGTATGTTTGGGGTCATTGTCCTGTTGAAAAATAAATGATGGTCCAACCAAACACAAACCGGATGGAATAGCATGCCGCTGCAAGATGCTGTGGTAGCCATGCTGGTTCACAATGCCTTCAATTTTGAATAAATCCCCAACAGTGTCACCAGCAAACCACCCCACACCATCACACCTCCTCCTCTTTCATGCTTCACGGTGGGACCAGGCATGTAGAGTCCATCCGTTCAAGTTTTCTGCGTCGCACAAAAACACGGTGGTTGGAACCAAAGATCTGAAATTAGGACTCATCAGACCAAAGCACAGATTTCCACTGGTCTAATGTCCATTCCTTGTGTTCTTTAGCCCAAACAAATCTCTTCTGCTTGTTGCCTGTCCTTAGCAGTGGTTCCTAGCAGCTATTTTTCCATGAAGGCCTGCTGCACAAAGTCTCCTCTTAACAGTTGTTGTAGAGATGTGTCTGGACCTCAAATCTATCGTTCGCCGTCCAATTAAGATTCTGGGAAGCAGCCACATCGTTCAGTGTGACACCTTTTTGAACGATGTCGTTCACACTTCTCCTATTCCTGCCACTGTTTAACATCGTTCAAACATTCTTCTCAAAATAGCTGGCGCGTTGCCAAATGTAAGCTCGTTAAAGATATCCTTGGGTGTGACAACGCACTAACGATGTCGGAAGGATCGCGGTCACGTGACATAGCTAACGATATCATTCACCCATATCCTAGTGTGTGAAGTGGCCTTAAGATCTATTGAAAGGGTTTTCACACAAACAAAGCTAATTTAAAAGTTAATTTTATCAATAGATCTTGTAATAATAATAATTTCCACAATCAGATAGGATTAAAAAAAATGTTCCTGTGCTGAGATAATCTTATAAATGTGATCCTACTATGTACAGTTTCATTTTTGTTTCTGACCGTGCACAGAGCATTGGTTTGATCTCCGGGTGGGGGAGGAAGAAACAGTATACACCATGTTCCAAATTATTATGCAAATTGGTTTTAAGTGTCATAAAGTTTGTTTTTTTTGTCAATGAAACCCATTGATGGTATTGTGTCTCAGGGTTCTTTGGATCACTGAAATCAATCTTAGATATCTGTGATAATTAGTTTGGCAGGTGAGCCCAATAAAAGGAAAACTGGGTGTTCCACAATATTACAGGCCACAGTTTTCAAGTAACATGGGAAAGAAAAAGGATCTCTCTGCTGCCGAAAGGCAACAAATAGTGCAATGCCTTGGACAAGGGATGAAAACATTAGATACTGCACAAAAACGTTAGCGTGATCATCGTACTGTGAAGAGATTTGTGGCTGATTCTGAGCACAGACGTGTTCGTGCAGATAAAGGCAGAATGAGGAAGTTTTCTGCCAGGCAAGTTCATCGTATTAAGAAAGCAGCTGCTAAAATGGCCTTACAAACCAGCAAACAGATATTTGAAGTTGCTGGTGCCTCTGGAGTCCATCAAACCTCAAGGTGTAGGATCCTTCAAAGGCTTGCTGTGGTACATAAACCTACTACTCGTCCACCCCTAAACAGTGCTCACAAGCAGAAACGGTTGCAGTGGGCCCAGACATACATGAAGACTAATTTTCAAACAGTCTTGTTTACTGATGAGTGCCAAGCAACCCTGAATGGTCCAGATGGATGGAGTAGTGGATGGTTGGTGGATACCACCATGTCCCAACAAGGCTGCGACGTCAGCAAGGAGGTGGAGGAGTCATGTTTTGAGCCAGAATCATTGGGAAACAGCTGGTTGGCCCCTTTAAGGTTCCTGAGGGTGTGAAAATGACCTCTGCAAAGCATATAGTGTTTCTCAGGCGGCCGTCACACGGTGAGATATCCTTAGCGATATTGTAAGCGATCACGTGCACGCGCAATCGCTTACAATATCGCTCACATCGCTGGTGAGATGTCACACAGACAGACTCACCAGCGATGTGGAGCAGCGATCTCGCTCGTTACTATGGTACACATCGGGTAACTAGGCGCCGCGCGTCGCTTAGTTACCCGACGTGTACCATAGTTACCATCTCCCAGCATAGGCGCGGTCGCTGGGAGATGGATCATCGTGGTGTCATACACCACGATGATGCAGATCGTTGCATCGTTCATCGCTAGATCTGAGAACCGAACCTCAGATCAGCGATGTCACGATCAAGCGATTTACCATCGTAAATCGCTTGATTACATGCAACGATATCTTGCCCGATATCGCTTAAGCGATCAAAAAGGAGATCGCTTAAACGATATCGGGCAAGATATCGTTCCGTGTGACGGCCCCCTTACTGAGAACTTTCATCCATGATACAAAAAGCAAAAACGTGCCTTCAGGAGCAAAATCATCTTCATGCATGACAATGCACCATCTCATGCAGCAAATAATACCTCTGTGTCATTGGCTGCTATGGTCATAAAAGGAGATAAACTCATGGTGTGGCCACCATCTTCCCCTGACCTCAACCCTACAGAGAACCTTTGTCCAGAGCCATTTTCTGACCGTTAGTCTCCCGCTGGGCGGCCAGCATCGCCAAGTGTGACAGCGGGAGACCAACGATCCACGTAGTAACCATGGTAAACACTGGGTTACTAAGCGCAGCGCTGTGCTTAGTTACCCACTGTTTACCATGGTTACCAAGCACAGCGCGCTGGTAACCACAGTAAACACCGGGCACAGTGCTCTGCTTAGTTATCCGGTATTTACCGTGGTTACCAGCGCACTGTGCTTGGTAACCATGGTAAACAGCGGGTAACTAAGCAGAGCACTGCGCTTAGTAACCGTGTTTACCGTGGCTACCAGCGTTTACCCGCTTACCCCAGCGTAGCGGAACCTCCACATCGTGGAAAAGAATATTCTATATTCTTTTCCACAATATCGAGGTCGCTGCAGGGGTCGCTGATCACTGGTGAGTCTGCCTGTGTGACAGTTCACCAGTGATCAGATAACAATGTCCCAGCAACCCCCATCCTTGGTGGAGTCGCTGGGACATTGTTATATGTAACCTACCCTTAAAAATCTAAAGGTACTGTCACACGCTGCCATATGGCTTCCATATCGCTGGCGATTTGATGTGAGCGCGCATGTTTTGGGCACTTTTTTCAGACCGTTGTGGAGCTGTCACACGTAGCTTTCTAGCGTGTGATCTTCAGTGATCCTGCGTTCCGTAAATCACCTGCAGAAGACCGGAAGCGATCTTCCCTTCACACATTGCCGCGTCACACGCCACAACCACATCAGCGATGTGGGTGTAGAGTTTAACCACGGCGAGGAGACAGGCATGCCCAAGTGTATCTCACTACGCCCCTACCACTCCGATTGGCCTACACAACTGCGTTACCATTGGTCAGGTTTGTCAGGATGTCTGCCCACTACATGACGCATGTGCCCCTTTCTAATATCTCGCTACTCCACGCTTGTGCAATGTGTTGCGGCTTCTGCAAGACACTTTGGCGTCACCAAAGTGCCACACAGGATGACTCGTCTGTTGCTCTGTGGATGACTCTATGAAAGGCTATGTGTGCGTCTGATGGTGACATCAGTAAGCAACAAACAACACTGTGGACATATATGGATGGATTGTGTCAGGCCATGGCTGAACTATGTGTGTGTGTGTGCTTACTGATGACTACCTCCATCCTCAACAAACACAATACAAATGTCCATGTGTGTGGACACATACCCATGTGTAATGCCATATTATATGGACAGGGAGACACAGTCACATCATACAGTGTGCCCCAAAGGGCTGGACCTGTGTACAGGACATTTGCAGACACCAGCAATAGGAATTGGCTTATTCAAAATATATTTGTGTGTATGACATCATATACCAAGCGTCAATATCGGACGATTGAGCATTTAGTCAGGACATGCCAACATCATACACGCAGTATTATGCTGATGCGCTACTCCATGACGCTTGTAGTTTGAATGCCTTTCCTGACACTTGTGATGCAGAAGAAGAGGAGTCTGTTGAAGAATGCACAGATCATCAAATATGGTGCCTTTGCCACGGGCAGCCAATGGGAATGCAGGATAAGGCACCAATCGGTGCAGAGGGGGCGTGGCAAACAGCACGCTCAGGTACGTCTACGGGATTGATTCCAGAATGTCTGAGCTCTCTTTCTACATCGCTATCGCCCTGTCACACGCCACGATGCGCTGAAATCGCCTGGTGGATATCGCCTGATTTCACTGCAGTGCAGGGCAATCAGGCGATGGTCCACCGGTGATTTCTCCCCGTACAATCGCCCAGTCACACACCACTACTCACATGCAATGTGGTTTCCACATCGCTGAATTCGGAAATTGCCAGCGCTCTCACCGGCGATATGGAGGCGTGTGACGGTACCTTAAGATAAACGCAACAAATTGTACAATTGCTTTATGAGTCTCGGGCACTTCCACATCATTAGTAGAATGCCCGCTGCCTCAGATCCACATCTCGGGCACTCCGAATCTGGACGTGCCCCTATTTTAAACAAAAAGTCTGGAGATCTCTACGCTCTATGAATAAGAAGCAATTAGGATATCCCCCCGGGTTTGCTTAGAGATAATTTAGGGACATATTGTAAGATGGATTCCCATTTATCATCCTCTATGACTCTGCTTCCCATTTCCTCTGTGCCACCACAGGGTGTTTCAGTGGAAATGATTATTATTCCAAGATATATTGATAAACATTAATTTTATTCGCAGGAAAACCCCTTTAATTACAATGTACCATTGTACATGGCACAACCCCTTTAATCACCCACAAGGTCAGCAAACTCCTCTCCTGAAATACTCTGTGCTGCTGTGGATCCCAAATCTTCTATTATGTAACTGTGACCTCCCTCAAGATTTGCATATTATTCTACTGAAAAACTCTGTGCTGCTTAGGGGGCCGTCACACATAACGATATCTTGCCCGATATCGTTTAAGCAATCTCCTTTTTGATCGCTTAAGCGATATCGGGCAAGATATCGTTGCATGTAATCAAGCGATTTACGATGTTAAATCGCTTGATCGTGACATCGCTGATCTGAGGTTCGGTTCTCAGATCTAGCGATGAACGATGCAACGATCTGCATTATCGTGGTGTATGACACCACGATGATCCATCTCCCAGCGACCGCGCCTATGCTGGGAGATGGTAACTATGGTACACGTCGGGTAACTAAGCGACGCGCGGCGCCTAGTAACCCGATGTGTACCATAGTAACGAGCGATATCGCGGCTCCGCATCGCTGGTGAGTCTGTCTGTGTGACATCTCACCAGCGATGTTGAGCGATATTGTAAGCGATTGTGCGTGCACGTGATCGCTTACAATATCGCTAAGGATATCTCAGCGTGTGACGGCCGCCCTAGAAACACTTGGAAACACTGCTCTTTCCATTAGGTAACTAACCTCCCTCAGGATCAGTGCACTGCTCTGCTGAAATACTCTGTGCTCCTGAGTTACCCCGTACTTTCCTCTATATAACCAGCCAAGCGCCAGGGCCACTTACAAACTACGGAGGCTCCAGATCTACGCGGAGAGTTCTGAGGACGGTTCTGGGGATGCACTTTCCATTCCTGGTTTGGCTGAAGAAAGTGGTGAAGGACTCATGGAAGGAGCTGGGGTTGGTCCTGTCCTCCGGGACGCGGCCATCAGTCTTCACAGAGATACACTCCCTCTGCACGGAGATAACAAATAATAGGAAGAAAATAATTCATGGAAAATTTATTAAAAACACAGTGTATTTCTCTGGCAGGAGAGGCAGATTTGGTGCAGAGGTTTCTACAACCAAAGGCGATGCTCACACTGGGCAGTTTTTTCTGGAGCAAAACTGCAGCAAAACCTGATCTCTAGGCAGCAAAAAAGCAGGTTGTTGGCTTTTTTTTGCTGCATTTTTTCATTCTTCGTTGCTTTCAATGTTTGAAAAAAGCAGCAAAAACGCAAAAAAGAATTGACAAAAATGCAGCAAAAAAACAGAAAAAAAAAAAAAAGCTGCTGTGTCCTTTTCCTCCGTCTGATCAGGACTATGGAGTCAGTAACCAAACCACCGCCCCGGTTCTGATCACATGGAAGTCACATCTGGGAAGGTTTAGAAATATATGATGCCGAGACAGGAAGTCACGATGTGGTCACTGTGATGGGGGGGAGGGGGGGGAAGGTGGACACTAAGGGTACCGTCACACGTTTAGATGGTACCCGCCAATTTGTTAGGCGATGCAGAGGCGTGGCCCATCAGCACTGATATCGCCCCAGCATCGCCTAGTGTAATTAGGTGATGGCGACGCCTTTAAGGGTCCCTTTACACGCCACCACTGCGTGGTAGCAACTGACTGGCAATGGGGATAATTGTGCCTGTTGCAGTGAAATTGCTACGAAATGGCGGCGTGTAAATAGGGAAATTCCTCCGGTGTCCTGCAGTTGACTCAGATACCTGTTTCTGAGCCGTGCTCAAAAACCCAGGGCAACACAAAGGCACAATTGCCATGGTAGTGGCGTGTAAACGGGGCACAGGGATGGAATCTGCGTGACCTAGTGAATTCCCAGGGGCGTGCCACAGTGTCATGGATACCACGCCCCATCAGCGATCATTGGTGGGGGTACTGTGTAACCATTGGCTGTCCCTTCTCAAGGCGCCATAATTAAAGAGCTATCCATTCACACTCCACAATTGGAATGGCGTCATGTATTAGCCAGCCTTCCGGCGCAGGCTGGCCAATCATGATGTCATTGCGTTGTCCAATCAGCGTATTATCGTCACGGAATACACAACTCTGTCACACCTATGTACTTGCGGCGCAAAAGATGTACGCCCATATTCCTTTGTGGTAGCGGCGTGTGAAGCAGCGAAGGTATTCAACAGGAAGTTATCCACAGGATCTGTCGGAACTTCCGGGGAACAAAGGTACCTTCAGTTGACAACGCAATGGCGGCGTGTATATGCGGCATCGGCGATCGGTATCAACCGTCAAAAACGTGCGCGTGCACGTGCGGTTGATACCTGTTGCTAGGCACAGTGGCAGCGTGTAAAGGTACCCTTACTGGTCGCCTGGTTTCAGAGCAGTGCTCTTAAACCAGGCGGCCGGATCTGGGGCGATGTGCCGTTAGGGTGCAGGACTGAGGGCGCGGAATAACCGACAGACAGGCAGGCAGGCGTAGTTTCCTTTACCTTTACTGTAGCGGTAGGTAGCAGCCAGGGTACAATCCATAGATGATGTTGTGAATCCGGGTGGCCTGGAAGCAAATTAAGGATGTTCTCACCCAGCTGGTTCTGAGGCCTCCCTTCTGCGCCCCTCTTTGCTGGTCCTGGCTGTCTGTGGCTAAGCTGCGACCCTTTATTCCTGCTGGAAAGTCTCTCATCAGTATGGCAGGCAGCTCGAGCCCTTTCCGGGTACCACCTCTCTGGCCACTGTCCCTGAGCTCTCTGATGCTGCTGTGCCTCCAGGTGTAATGGTGCGGTCAGGAGATGTGTAGTCTCCCGCCCTCTGGTTTTGGCTGCTGGGCCTGGAATACCCTCACAACTTCGGACTCCAGTGTCTGTTTTTGGCGCTTTGCTCTGGGTGAGCCTGGTAACTGGCTCCATTCGCCAGGCCTTCTTCTCTCCTTCCTCAGACCCTCTCCTACTGGTCCCTCACACTGGCTGGTGGTTATCCTCGGACGACACCGACACCGCTCCAGTCTGCACAGTCCTCCTAGGAACTGAACTCAATAACCCCGCCCCCCGGCCAGAACTTATAGGGGAGCTCCCCTGAACCCTGGTTACAGCTCCCCCTGCTGGTCTGGAGTCAGGAAAGATGTTGTGTGCTGTGGGCTTACCTGGTGTGGATACCCTATTTTGCTTCCAAGCATGACATCACCCCCCGAGGGAGGCAAGGCCATTGTGGCAACCGGACTCTGGGGTGCCACATTACCAAGTCACCTTGGTTTATTTTCATGCAGCATTGCAATTTATTTATTTACATATTTTAGGGTCTCTACTCAGACCCCCCCATAAGAACCCCCCCTCATTAATACAGACTCCAGATCACACCCCCCATTACTACAGACCCTAGACCAGGCCCCCCATTTCTATAGACCCCAGACCAGACCCCCCCATTAGTACAGATCCCAGACCACACACTCCCATTACTACAGACTCCAAACAAGACCCCCAATTACTAGACCTCAGACCAGACAACACATCACTGCAGATCCCAGACCAGACACCCCCCCAATTACTACAAACCACAGACCAAACCCTACCATTAGTGCAGACCCCAGACCAGACCCCCATTACTACAGACCCAGATCAGACTCCCCATTACTACAGACCCCAGACCAGACCCCCATTACTACAGACCCCAGACCAGACCCCCATTACTACAGACCCCAGACCAGACCCCCTCATTACTACAGACCCCAGACCAGACCCCTATGACTAGAGACCCAGATAAGACCCATTAATACAGACCCCCCATTACTACAGACCCCAGACCAGACCCCCCCATTACTACAGACCCCAGACCAGACCCCCCCCCCCCATTACTACAGACCCCAGACCAGACCCCCCCCCATTACTACAGACCCCAGACCGGACCCCCCCCCCATTACTACAGACCCCAGACCAGACCCCCCCCATTACTAGACCCCAGACCAGACCCCCCCTCCCATTACTACAGACCAGACCCCCCCCATTACTACAGACCCCAGATCAGAACCCCCCCCCATTACTACAGACCCCAGATCAGAACCCCCCCCCATTACTACAGACCCCAGACCAGACCCCCCCCATTACTACAGACCCCAGACCAGACCCCCCCCATTACTACAGACCCCAGACCAGACCCCCCCCCCCCCATTACTACAGACCCCAGACCAGACCCCCCCCCCATTACTACAGACCCCAGACCAGACCCCCCCCCCCCATTACTACAGACCCCAGACCAGACCCCCCCCCCCCATTACTAGAGACCCCAGACCGGACCCCCCCCCCCCATTACAGACCCCAGACCAGACCCCCCCCCATTACTAGACCCCAGACCAGACCCCCCCCCATTACTACAGACCAGACCCCCCCCATTACTACAGACCCCAGATCAGAACCCCCCCCCATTACTACAGACCCCAGACCAGACCCCCATTACTACAGACCCAGATAAGACCCATTAGTACATACCCCAGATCAGACCCCCCATTACTACAGACCCAGATCAGACCCCCCATTATTAAAGACCCCAGACCAGACCCCCCATTATTAAAGACCCCAGACCAGACCCCCCATTATTAAAGACCCCAGACCCCCCATTACTACAGGCCCCAGATCAGACCCCCCCATTACTACAGACCCCAGATCAGACACCCCATTACTACGGACCCCAGATCAGACACCCCATTACTACAGACCCCAGATCAGACACCCCATTACTACAGACCCCAGATCAGACACCCCATTACTACAGACCCCAGATCAGACACCCCATTACTACAGACCCCAGATCAGACACCCCATTACTACAGACCCCAGATCAGACACCCCATTACTACGGCCCCCAGACCAGACTCCCCCATTATTATAGACCCCAGCAGAGCTGATCTCACACCTCCCTCCTCTATTCCTCTCTATGGCCGGACACTGAGCTGCTCCCCGAGAATAACACAGGTGTCTATGATGAAATCATGCAGATTGTGGGAGATTTGCTCTTTTATGTTCAGGGAATGTGATGCACCTGCTGGGAGTTGTAGTTCTGCACTGATTGGCCTAAATGTCTGCTGTCCCCCCATATCAGTCTATAAAGACTGTGGCCCGAGCTGAGGATACAGGGCATGCTGGGAGTTGTAGTTCCCCAGAGAACACTGATCTGGAGGTCGCAGCATTCCCCTCTATCTGGGTCAAGCACGGCCATGTGAGGGAGGAGCGGACACTGCGACATGGGAGGATCCTAAGCCCGGTGCGACACCAGGAAGCCCGGAACCTTTCTTCCTCCCTTGCTGGTTTCTGGCGGATGGATTTATACGGTGCACATATGTTTAGGTCACGTGTTGTATCCGGTAACATGGCGGAGGAATCTACACATCCGCAGCGAGGTGGAGGCAAGAAACGTCTACAAGAAACTAAACCAGGCAAGTGCGACGTGTAATGGAGGGCACGACCCTGCAGGGGGCAGGCGGCAGTGTATGGTCCTGACAGGTCGCCATTGTATCGTGCTCCTCTGCGGTGTCCGCCTGTCTGTCCCTGCTGCACGTGCTCAGGTTGTGTCCTCCTGTACCATGGGGGATCCCTCCTGGACAGGGCGCAGATCCTTCTACCCTGGGGTTTGGGAATAATGGGAGAACACGCAGTCTCCTTCCAGCAAGGACTACCCTCCATTGTCTGTAGATGTAGTGACTCTCCTAGATGGCTTCAGTAGAGTGTGTGCTAGTGTCATGTGACCACTGCAGTGTTCTACAGACGTATGCTGGGTATGGTGCCCAATAACACCACATTTGTCTCCTTCATTGTCATACCTTGGAAGGAAGCTTTTCCACCATGACAGAGGATCAACTGTCCTTCCTTCTGTCACGATCACACCTCACCACCTGTGCCATCCCAAACCTCACCAGTCCTTATCCCTGCCCTAACTCACCTCTTCAACCTATCACTCACTACCGGTGTCTTCCCCTAATCCTTCAAACATGCGTTGATTACACCCATCACCAAAAAACCCTCCCTCAACCCTGCATCTGTTTCTATCACCCCATATCTCTTCTCCCCTTCGCTTCAAAACTACTTGAACAACATGTCCATTCTGAACTGTCCTCCCATCTCTCCTCCCGATCCCACTTTGACCGCCTACTATCTAGCTTCTGACCTCCTCACTCCACCGAAACAGCCCTAACTAAAGTCACCAACGACCTACCAACTGCCAAAAGCAAACGACACTACTCCGTCCTCCTCAACTTATCTGCCGCCTTGGACACCGTTGACCATTCCCTCCTACTTCAGATTCTGGGATCTCTTCATATCTAATAGACCAGACTTTCAGCGTTGCCCACTCCCATACCTCCTCTTCGCCCTACACACCCTTTCTGTCGGTGTCCCCCCAAGGCTCGGTTCTGAGACCCCTACTCTTCTCCATCTACACCCTCGGCCAACTCATCGAAGTCTCCTTCAGTATCATCTCTACGTTGATGACACCCAGATCTATCTATCTGGACCTGACATCACCTCCCTACTATCCAAAATTCCACACAGCCTGTCCGCCATCTCCTCCTTCTTTTCTGCTTCCTCAAATTGAACATGGACAAAACTGAGTTCATTGTTTGTGTCCCCCCCGCCCCCCCCCCCCCCCCCAAGTTGCTCTACCCTGCACCAGACATATCCATTAATGTCACGACTGCTCTCCCCAGTCCTCCGCGCCAAGTGCCTTGGGATAATCCACGACTCCTCCCTCTCCTTCAAGTCTCACATCCATGCCCTTGCCACCTCCTGCCGACTCAGCTCAAAAACATTTCCCGGATCCGCACGTTCTTTGACCACAACACGGCTAAAACACTTGTTCATGCTCTCATCATTTCCTGCCTTGATTACTGCAACCTCCTGCTAACCAGTCTCCCCGCTACCTCCCTCGCACCTCTCCAATCTATCCTAAACTCCGCTGCCTGACTCATCCCCCTGTCTTCTTGCTACTCCCTGGTCTCTCCCCTCTGCCAAGTCCTTCATTGGCTCCCCACTTCCCAGAGATCCCGCTTCAAAACCCTAACCATGACATTCAAAGCCATCCACAACCTGTCCCCTCCATACATCTCTGACATGGTTCTCCAATACCGACCCTCACGCAGCTTACGTTCCTCCCAAGAGCCCCTTCTCTATTCCCCTCTCATTTCCTCCTCTCACAACCACATACAATATTTCCCCTATGCATCCGCTATCCTCTGGACCCTCTCTTCTCCAACACATTAGACACTCGCCTACCCTGGGAACCTTCAAAAAGAATTTGAAGACTCTCTTCTTCTGACAAGCCTACAACCTGCAATGAGTCCCAGTCCACCACATCATTTCATGTTCGGCACTACCCCCTGCTACTGTATCCTCTCCGGTCCCTCAGACTGTAAGCCCTAGCGGACAGGGTCCCCTCCCCTCCTGTTTGTCTGGACTCCCCATATATTTCAAACTTGTCCTAGTCTACCCTTGCATCTTGTAAAGCGCCATGGAATCTAATGGCGCTGTATAAATAATAATAATCTATTATATAATCACGAATGGGATTTTTGCCCCTTTTGAGACCGCTCACGCTGCGAGTCAATGTCGTCATGTGGATACAAACGAAGCATTGGCCGCGCAGCGGCCATTGCGAGCAGCTCTAAGGCGACTCGCTATGCCCGCGCAGCGGGCATGGCGAGTCGCCTTAGCAGCGCGAAGCATTGGCCGCGAAGCGGCCATTGCGAGTCAGAGACTCGCTCTGCTAGAATCCCGATGCATTGTGCATCGGGCACCCATCTAGTGATAAATAATAATACCTTGTGATATGTAGTGTTTTGCAGTTTTTTCTGCCTGTCCCTTGTTCATCAGAAGGCCCAGGGTCTGACATGGCTTACTCCAGGGCTATTTAACCTGTCACTGCCTGTATAGCTCAGCCTGTAGTCCAGGGATACCAGACTGGTCACTGCCTGTACAACTTAAATACAGTTATACAGGAAGCAACAGGTCGGGTAGCCCTGGCACCAGACTGATGCTTTCTCTACAACAGGCTATGGATACTCGACCTGCCCCATTCTGAATAACTCAGCCTGCAGTCAAGGACTACCCGACCTGTTGGTTTCTGTATAACTCGGCCAGTAGTCCAGCGCTACCTGATCTGTCGCCTTCTGTATTACTGTACTATACATTAATGTTCCTTGTATAAAGCTATAAACATTTTTGTTTTCTCTTTCTCCCCTTACAGCTGTGAATGAATCTGAATTACTCACCGTTCCTGATGGCTGGAAAGAAGAGCCGTTCACTAAAGAAGATAACCCAAAGGGCCTTCTGGAGGAGAGTAGTTTTGCCACTTTATTCCCTAAATATAAAGAAGCCTACCTTAAGGAGTGCTGGCCCTTAGTTCAGAAAGCACTAAATGAGTATGTAAGTATCAGCAGAAATTCAGGTGTACATCCTGGCAGCAGGTTTGTAGTATGACAGCTCTTGTATGAGAAACTTCAGGAATCAAGTAGTTGAAACAGGTTTTATGGACGTTTTATATTGATGTTTGTCAACTTGGTATACTCGTCTATGAACCTATATAGTATAATGTGTATTAGCCCCTTTTCAACATATGATGTACCAGTACATCATATTTTGCAGTGTGTTCCCACCAATGCAACGCAAACCACTGGAGCTAACATTGCTGTGCTTGGCCCAGTGTGAGTCACTTAAGGCTCACACTGGGGGTAAAATCAGCATTATTGCATGTAGTGTGTACAAATAATAATAATGGCAAAACTCCACTCTCCCTCCCCAGAAAGTGCTTTGTTTATGGCCGGCTGTATGTGGGATGTATGTGTATGTGGCAGTTTGGCGCTCTGCCCAGTCAGAGACTTCCAATGAGGTTCAGGTCAAATTTGGGTTCAGAATACAACTTTATAAAAAGTCCAGCTGAACCCCCAGAACCTGAACTTTCATGGGTTTGCTCATCTCTAAAAGTGATCAAAAACTCACCCTGCAAAAAATCAAGCTCTCACATAATTCTTTTGTCAGAAAAATGGAAAAAATTATACCTCTCAAAATGATTGTTTAAGAAATATCTGACAGCACCAGACTTTATGTATTTTACATCCATTGAATAATATGTGAATTTTCTTTGTTTTCAGTTTGTAAAAGCAGAATTAGATCTGATTGAAGGCAGCATGACTGTTGCCACTACCAAAAAGACGTATGATCCATATATTATTGTCCGTGCGAGAGACTTGATAAAGTTACTAGCCAGGAGTGTGCCCTTTGAACAGGTGAGTCATGTCTTTAATTCAGTATTTCACACTTTCCAATGATTAAAGGAAAATATATGCATCCACATGAATCCTTCATGAACATGGGGATCCCAGGAGGAGGATAATAAAAGTGCAATCCCAACATGACAACCCCTGTGTTGAAGGATTTCTTACAGTCTGACTGTTCTGGAAAAAAAAAATGGCTGGGATACTTTTACCAATCAGCAAAGGCTCATTTCTTCATATGTTAGAGGATTGTATGCCTGATTAAATACCTTCTATGTGATATTAATGCCAGGAGGCACATTGTTTCTTGTGCATAAATGCTATTCTGAGAAATTCATTTGACAGTCGGTAATTTTGCCTGGTTTTTGTTTCCAATTTGGCTGTAGAAAAACAATGAAAGGTGATATTTAATATTTCTCCTTCGCCTCAAATTGGGGGACACAGGACGATGGGTTATGCTATTCTGCCACTAGGAGGTGACAGTAAGCAATCAAAACAAGCACAGTGGCTCCTCCCTGCAGTATATAACCCCCTGACTGGCACAGTCTAGCCAGTTTTTTGCTTAATGTCTGAGTAGGCAAGACACTGTTTGTTATGCTAGTTTATTTTATCCTATTTTTTGTGTCGTTGCTCCCCCGGGCCCCTCAGTTGGGGTTCTGGGTTGTAGCTGATGTATTCGGACCGCTGCACCGTCTCTTCACGGACCCCCGCAGTTGGGACTCAGTGTTACAGTGATGGCAAGCTCTTGCAGCATCCCTCCCAAGACCCCACAGTTGGGACTCTGGGTAGTAGGAGTGATCCCCTCTGGGCCACCAGTGTACTTTTTGATTTTTTCCTGGCCGTAGCAGTTTTGATGCAGCTGTGGGGGATGACTGGTCCGCCCTCCTGTCCCTTCGGGGCTGAAGGATGATGAGCCAATGAGGTATGAGGCAGCGCTGCGTGTCCCCTGTCGAGTCCAGTGCTTGTGGCGTTTTTTTCCGGTGCTCCGCGCCGGACCCCTGCTGACAGGCCGCCGGAACTATTAATTTAGTCCCCGGCTTCAGCCTACTACTGAAGGTTCCCTCCTCCAATGATGCTGCTTTGCCCTGTGGACGCCCCCGGCCATCGTCGCTGGCCAGTGGCATCAGAGGGAGGGTGGCTATGCAGGGCATCATGGGAGGGGGTGTGGCCTCGTTTTTCCCTCTCCACACCGCTTTTTTGGCGCCATTTTCCTATCTCAGACGCCATTGCTGCAGCACAGGACGCCAGGGGGACACAGGACTCGGGCGCTTTTCGGCTTCTAGCCTCTCAGGTGACCGGGCACAGCGGTTAACGCCGCAATAGCCCTAGGCAGCGGTGGCACAGCAGCACTGCGGCTTCTTTTCCTATATACTACCCCCTGCACTGTGGTGTGTAGTCTGAGCGCAGTGGAGGAAAGCTGCAGGATGCCGGGTAACAAGGGCAAGAAGGCACCTAAGGACTTTACTGTTTACTATGCTTTGTGCACAGCTTGCTGAGCTGTCCTGTGGGTGCTCGACCCGCTCTGCCAGGCCTGTGCCTCTGACCCCCCCCCTCAGTCTAGTGTGTCTGACTCCGGTCAGGCACCCACTGAAGTAGAGGTGGCTGTTGCCAGACCTGCTACCCCGGAATGGGCAGTTAACTCTGTCGCAATCCGTGAGCCAAGCTATTCAGCAGCTCTCCGACACACTGCTCCGGGTAGTGCAACCTCGTCCGGTGTCCCCGGACCAGCATGTCCAATTAGAGGGGGGTTCTGACCATGAGGAGTCTTTTGAGTACCTCCCTTCCCCTTGGTCAGGTGGGTAGGAAGAGACCTCGGGCAGGCTCTTCCTCAGCCCTATTTCAGGGCTCTGTGACCTCCCATACATGGAGTAGGTCTCATGATTCCCACTCTTCGGGAGAACTTCAGGAATCTAAAGTGGATTTGGATCAGGGTGAATCCTTTGACTCCACATCTTCTGATGCGCTAGCCATGATGGACGACCTGGTGTCGGCCGTTAATCAGGCCCTGTCGGTGGCAGATCCAGGCTCTGTGTCGGTCTCGGATCATGTCATCTCATTTAAAGGGAACCTGTCACCTGATTTTAAGCTCCTACACTATCTCTAGCTGTCCCTACACCTTCCTAGCAGTTCCCATCTATCCCTTTCTTATCTAAAGTATCACTAGTAAACGTGTAAAATAAGTATAAACTTACTGCAGTCCCCGTGGTTGGGGGAGTGGGTAGGCGTGCCCACGCTTCCATCAGCACACCTTTGTGGTGTAATGCACGCCCCGCTGGGCGGCATTATTCTCTGTCCTCTCTGCCCTCTTATTTGGAATCTCCCGCCCTCTTTGTAGTTCTAAGCACCGGCCGGGCGTCACATCCGGCGCGGTGCATTATGGGGCCGGTCACGTGATCGGCCCTAGTGCATTATGGGCTTGATCACGTGATCGGCCCGGCTTCAATAAGCGTATGCGCGGAGCCGGGGTGATCACGTGATCAAGCCCATAATGCACTGAGGCCGATCACGTGATCGGACCCATAATGCACTAGGGCCGATCACGTGACCGGGCATAATGCACCACACCGGATGTGACGTCCGGCCGGTGCATAGAACTACAAAGAGGGCGGGAGATTCCAAATAAGAGGGCAGAGAGGACACAGAATAATGCCGCCCAGCAGGGCGTGCATTACACCACAAAGGTGTGCTGATGGAAGCGTGGGCACGCCTACCCAGTCCCCCAACCACGGGGACTGCAGTAAGTTTATACTTATTTTACACATGTTTACTAGTGACACTTTAGATAAGGGATAGATGGGGAGCTGCTAAGAAGGTGTAGGGACAGCTAGAGATAGTGTAGGGGCTTAAAATCAGGTGACAGGTTCCCTTTAAGAGACCTAAGAGACCTCAGAAGGTGTTTTCGGTTCACTCTGAGATCAAAGAAGTCCTTCAAAAGCACTGGGCTCATCCACATAAGAGGTTTGGTAATCAAAAGGCGATTGCAGTCCGTTACCCCTTTCTGCTGACAGTGGCAAAAGCGTGGCTTGAGTCCCCGATAGTGGACCCTCCGGTGTCCCGTTTGGCATCTAAGATCCTGATGTCCCTTCCTGATGGTGCCTTCATCAAGGATGTGGCCGACCGCCAGTTAGAACAACTGTCCAAGTCGGTGTTTTTAGGCCTCAGGAGCATCTTTGTCTCCTTCCTTCGCCTCTATGTGGGTGGCGAAGGCTATTGTGACCTGGGCTGGGGATTTACACTCCGCCTTAAGTCATCATGAGGCTGATCCTGAGTTAGTGGATCTGGCGGCTCAGATTTCTGTGGCTGGGGAGTTTGATTCACTCTTCCCGCGATGCAGCCAATTGCACTGCAGTGGCCGCCCCTAATTCTATCGCGATACGCCGGGCCCTCTGGCTTCGGGAGTGGAAGGCAGATTCGGCCTCCAAGAAGTCCCTCACAGGCACGCCATATGTAGGGGATCGCTTATTTGGGGAGAAGCTGGATAAGATGATCTCAGATGCCATGGGTGGTAAGAGCACCTCGCTTCCTCAGCAGACAGTGAAGCGTAGGCTCACAAAGAGTCAGCAGACGAGATTCCGGTCCTTTCGGAATTTGTCTGTGTGGTCGGTTTCCTGTCCGCCTCCCCAGAATCTGTCATCACGCACAGACAGGGTTTTCCACACGCCCAATAAATCAGGTTCTTCCTGGCAGTCCCGGAATAAACATCCTAAATGCAAGGACTCCAGGTCTCAGAGGTTCCCCTCCTCATGACTCGTCACATCCGGAAGACACGTCCCAAGTGGCGGGCCAACTTTCCCGCTTTCGGCATGCCTGGCTCGCTGCTACAGACGATCAGTGGGTTCGGGAATTGGTGTCTTCCGGATACAACATAGAGTTTCATACTCGCCTCCCAGACGATTTGTTCTCTCACCCCTCGAGAATGCCGGAAAAGGCACGCGCCTTTTCCCAGGCAGTCGAGTCTGAGGCGGGCAGGAGTCATTGTATCAGTGCCTCTGACCGAGCGTTTTCAGGGGTTCTATTCAAATCTGTTCATCGTGCACAAAAAGGACGGTTCCTTCCGTCCCATTCTGGATCTGAAGCGGTTGAACAGATTCATGCGAATCCGATGATTCTGGATGGAGAGTCTCCGGTCCATGCACAAAGGGGAATTCCTCGCCTCCATAGATATCAAGGACGCTTATCTGCACGTCCCGATATCTGGCCCTCATCAGAGGTTCCTGCGGTTCTCGGTGGGCGAGGATCGCTTTCAGATTGTCGCCCTTCCCTTTGGGTTGGCGACTGCCCCACACGTGTTTACCAAGGTCATGGCCACGGTCATGACCGTTCTACACGGTCGGGGGGTGATGGTCTTCCCTCACCTGGACGACCTCCTGGTCAAAGGCCGGTCGTTCAAGGACTGCGAGGACAGTGTTCGCATTACGATAGACATGCTGTCTCGGCTGGGTTGGGTTCTCAACCTGCCAAAGTCTTCCCCAGTTCCGAGCCGCAGACTCACGTTTCTGGGGATGGTCCTGGACACATTTCAGGGTCTGGTACTTCTTCCTCAGGACAAGGTTCGGTCTCTGCAAGGTGCGGTTCGCACATTGCTAGGCTCTCATCCGCATTCACTTCGGTTTGTGATGCGCATTTTGGGGAAGATGGTGGCAGCGATGGAGGCAGTGCCATTTGCGCAACTGCATCTCCGTCCCTTACAACTGGATCTGTTGTCGGCGTGGAACCGCAGCCCTTTCACCCTTCTTCACCTGTTTCGCCCATCAGAGACAACGAGGAGATCCCTTCAGTGGTGGTTGATCCCGTCGTCTCTCTCGCGGGGGAGATCCTTCCTACCAGTTCGGTGGACTGTTGTGACCACCGACCCAGTCTTCTGGTCTGGGGGGCGGTGTTCCGGAGTCACACGGCCCAGGGTCGGTGGACCCGTCAGGAGTCCTCTCTGCCCATAAATCTTCTGGAGATTCGGGCCATCCACTTGGCGCTGAAGAGCTTCCAGCATTTCCTGATGGGTTGTCATGTCTGGTGGCTTACATCAACCATCAGGGCGGGACGTGCAGCAGAGCAGTAATGCGAGAAGTGGAGCCAATTCTACATTGGGCCAAATCATCGGGAGTCGCACTGTTGGCAGTGCACATCCCAGGGGTCAAGAACTGGGCGGCGGATAATCTCAGCCGTCAAGGGCTCGCGTGGGGGGAATGGTCTCTTCACTCGGATGTGTTCACGCAGATTTGCAGACACTTTGGGACTCAATGTGGACCTCATGGCGTCACGAATGAATGCTCAGGTTCCCAACTTCTTTGCTCGGTCCCGCGATCCCAGGGCTCTGGGATCAGATGCCCTGGTTCAGGACTTGGACGCAGTTTCGCCTTCCGTACGTTTTTCTGCCTCTGGCCCTCTTTCCCAGAGTGGTCCAGAAGATCGGAGAGAGTGGAGGTGATATTGATAGCACCCAACTGGCCCAGGAGGTCGTGGTACACCGATCTAGTTCAGCTCGCCGCAGACGCTCCTTGGCAGTTGCCAGTTTTTCTGGACCTTCTGTGTCAAGGTCCGATTTGGCATTAGAATTCTGGGGCTCTGCGTTTGATGGCGTGGCCCTTGAGACCAGAATTCTGACTCGGGCAGGGTTCTCGGTAGAGGTTGCACACACTATGGCGAAGGAAGCCTGTCTCTGCCCAGATATATCACAGAACTTGGAAGATGTTTTGTTTGGTGTGAGTCAGTGCAGGTTTCTCCCTTGCGCTTCTTGCTCTCGGCGGTCCTGGGGTTCCTCCAATCGGGATTGGATAAGGGCCTTTCTTTTAGTTCCCTTAAGGGTCAGGTTTCAGCACTGTCGGTGCTGTTTCAGTGCCGATGGGCTTCAAAGCCTCAGGTTCGTACCTTCTTACAAGGTGTGGCTCATACAATCCCACCGTATAGGAGGCCTTTGGAAGCCAGGGATTTGAATCTGGTTCTGGAGAGCCTCCAGAAGCCACCGTTTGAACCTCTCAGGGAGGTTTCCTTGTGCCTTCTTTCCCAGAAGGTGGTGTTCCCGGTGGCGATCACTTCGATTCGAATAGTGTCTGAGTTGGCGGCGCTTTCTTGCAAGGCACCGTTTCTTTCTTTCCACCAGGACAAGGTGGTACTACGTCCAGTACCGTCTTTCACTCCTAAGGTGGTGTCCACCTTTCATTTGAATGAGGACATTATTCTTCCTTCCTTTTGTCCGGCTCCTGTGCATCCGGTTCCTGTGCATCGTTTTGAGAAAGCTTTGCACACTCTGGACCTGGTTCATGCCCTTCGGATATACGTGTCTCAGACAGCACCTTTCAGGAAGTCGGACATATGCTGTTCATCCTTCCTGAGGGTCACCGTAAGGGGATGGCTGCGTCAAAGGCCACGCTTGCCAGGTGGATTAAACTGACCATTCAGGAAGCATACTCGTTACGCAACCTGGCAGTTCCTTCAGTTCCTCATTGCACTCGTGCGGTGGGTGCCTCCTGGGCTATTAGACACCAGGCTACGGCTGAGCAGGTGTGCAAGGCGACGCCTTGGTCCAGTCTGCACACCTTTACAAAGCATTATCGAGTGCATACTCAGGCTTCGGCAGATGCGAGTCTGGGTAGACGCATCCTACAGGCAGCGGCTACTAGCTTGTAGACTGTGTTGTTCAGTTGGGATGTTTGTTGTTCCCACCCAGGGACTGCTTTAGGACGTCCCATCGTCCTGTGTCCCCCAATGAGGCGAAGGAGAAAAAAAGAATTGTGTGTGCTCACCGTAAATTCCTTTTCTCTTAGCCTCTTATTGGGGGACACAGCTCCCTCCCTGGGCCTGTTGGGCCTTCTTAAGTTTTTGGTTGCCTTTTTCGGTTTGTTTGTTTTTTTTTTTTTTTTTTTTTACTCACTCCTACTGCTTTTGCACAAAACTGGCTAGACTGTGCCAGTCAGGGGGGGTTATATACTGCAGGGAGGAGCCACTGTGCTTGTTTTGATTGCTTAGTGTTGCCTCCTAGTGGCAGAATAGCAAAACCCATCGTCCTGTGTCCCCCCCAATGAGAGGCTAAGAGAAAAGGAATTTACGGTGAGCACATAAAATTCTCCTTTTTTTGCTGTAACACTGATGGTGGTAGCACTAATAAGAATGCCTTTATTCATGAAACTTATTGTGTACAGGTGGGTAAAGTGCATCCCACAGATCACATCAGGCCCTATGGCTGCCAAAATGTTTGAAACAATAGCTTATGGATGCAACACCTGGTCGTTGTTCTGTGATTTGTGACCCTCTGGCAGCTTCAGTATTTCATAGGGCACACCAGAGGTCACCACTCAATACATCTCTATGGGAGCCTTGTTCTGTTTTTATTCTAGGACTCATAGAGATGTATTGAGCACTTGTGATGTAACTACTGACTTCTGGCCAGTCACAATTTACAGGCACAAGATAGAGCCACAGGGCAGGAGTGGCACCGAAAAACAAGCCATCGGAAGGTGAGTATACGACAGGGGACATACATTAAAAGTGCCACACGGGGGTGTGTGGGGGGGGATTGGGGGGACGCTTGAGTGGCGCTTTTTAGTCTGCTCAGTTTTAAATGACACCAATTAATGTACAATAATAATAATAATGAGCAGAGTTAACTTGGACCTGTCAGTTTGGCTCTGCAAAGCAGTCCTGGTTTCTCATGTCCACGAAAATAAAGGTGATCCACCACTATAAGGTCCCTTTTTTTTATTGATGCATAAAATCCATTAACATAAGAAAATTGAAAGAAACAAATGCCACGGTTGGGGTTTACGCTTTTCAAGGGATAACCTCTTAATCATAATCTTGGGTGTTGATAGTGCTGAATCATCTTTATTTTCTTGGACTTTATTTACATTAGGGCTGGATCTGTGCACTGGAAAAGGTGGACTGGTGTTCTTCTTTTTATGCTCTTCTCTCATGTAGCTGCTTGTGAAAATGAATCGCCCACCTTTGTCATTCTGTCTTGCTTTGCCCCCATAATCTGTTTTCAGATGAGTATATTTTTGTTTGCTTGTCAGCTCTCCTGACAAATCTGTTTTTGTGGATAATTGTGCTCCCCACAAAATAGAGTTCTGGAGTGTCTTAGAACTCTGCATTTTGCCGCTCCTCTGTCATACCACCAAGAACATACCAATACAGGTTGGTTCTAAAAGCCCTTTCACCGGTTTTTCCATATTAACCTGGCCACATTATGGAATAGAGGCTGCAGAGCTGGATAAAGCATATATATATTTTTTTAACTTTACAAGCAAACCTCTCCATATAGGTGTAAAGTTTAGAATTCAAAATTTTGTTAAAGGGAACCTGTCACCTGATTCTAAGTCCCTACACTATCACTAGTTGTCCCTAGTGCATTATGGGGCCCGGCTTCAATAAGCGCATTGCGCATGCGCGGAGCCGGGCTGATCACGTGATCAAGCCCATAATGCACTGGGGCCGATCACGTAATTGGCCCCATAATGCAGCGCACCGGATGTGACGTCCGGCCGGTGCATAGAAGGACACAGAGGGCGGGAGATTCTAAATACTGGGGTAAGAGAGGACACCGAATAATGCCGCCCAGCGGGGCGTGCACTACACCACGGAGGAGTGGTGAATGAAGCGTGGCCACGCCTACCCAGTCCCCCAACCACGGGGACTGAAGTAAGTTTATACTTCTTTTTCACATGTTTAATAGGGACACTTTAGATGAGAAAGGGATAGATAGGGAGCAGCTAGGAAGGTGTAGGGACTTAGAATCAGGTGACAGGTTCCCTTTAACTCAAAGGTGCCGTGTGTTGTTGTTGTTGTTATTTTTTTATTTTCTGTTCTGTTCTGTATGATGTTGTTCAATCATAAATAGGGAACATGCTCCTAGATAACTACGATATGGCTTTTCCTATGCGAGTTATGTAATGACGGTCATCTCTCTACACTGGTGTCACTGTAGAGTTGTGGAGTACAGAGTCCCAGTGAAACATGTCTGGTAATGCACTCTTGGATGTATCATAAATTATACACCAATCTTGACAAGCTATTGTCCCTGCAACTGAGAGGAGAAATATAAAAATAAAAACCATTCTTCATCACTTTTTCATGATGTGATCAGTGTAACATGAACATACTCAAACGCTTTAATTTAGCTGTTCAGTGGTTTCAAACTGGAGCTCTATTTTGATTATACTGAGTGTTGTCTGATGTTAATAGCAAAAAAAAAAGACTGAAGGCCAGTTTACACACACATAATTGTGCAGAGATTGTTCGCAGATCTCTGGTTGCAGTGAAATCATGGACACATTGTTCCATTTTGTTACATTTGTACACGGCCACAAAATGGATCAATGTGTCCACGATTTCACTGCAACTAGAGATCTGCGAACAATCTCTGCACAATTATGTGTGTGTAAATAGGCCTTGAGAGGAGACTTAATAGCTCTCCAGGGCTGTCACACTGTAGAGGGATCAGCTTTATTATTCTCATTTGCACAAGGAAAGACTAGAAGCAATGGGATAAAACTAAATGAGAAGAGACACAGATTAGATAAAGAAAAAACCTTTGTGACAGTGAGGATGATCAACAATTGGAACAAGCTGCCAAGAGAGGTGGTGAGTTCTCCTTCAATGGAAGGCTACAAACAGTGACTGGACAGACATTTCTCTGAGATGATTTCGTGAATCCTGTATTGAGCAGATGACCCAGGAGGTCCCTTCCATCTCTACCATTATGATTTTAACTGATCAGTCCAGTGTAGGTTATCTGTTTATTTTAGGCTATTTTAAGAATAGTCAGGCCAGGCTCACAGTGCCTGGACTGCTGGGGGTCTAGCAACTCAAACTTGCAGCCTGCCTCATTTGTATATATCTGACTATATGTTCGAACTAGGAGGCTCGTGGTCAGTCTGGGCATTGTAGCCTGGATATGTTCTGTACAATTCACTCAGAAGAGCTTGGCCTAAGAAGATGTTATAACTATTGTCTTTCTTTGTTTTTCCAGGCTGTGAGAATCCTCCAAGATGACATGGCATGTGACATAATTAAAATAGGAACATTGGTTCAAAACAGGGAGAGATTTATTAAGAGGCGACAACGGCTTCTGGGACCAAAGGGATCAACTCTGAAGGTAAATTGTAAATATGTAGAAGAAAAGTCTCTGTGGTGAGTATCTAATTTCTTCGCTTATTTATTTTTTTCCTGTTCCTCAGGCTCTGGAGCTGCTTACAAACTGTTACATAATGGTCCAGGGGAACACCGTTTCTGCTCTCGGGCCCTTTAATGGCCTAAAAGAGGTACGAGGAATCGTTTTTTTCTTTATATCTTTTTGGTGACTGGTGTTATCACTCAATGTAATCCTGCATGTGATAAGGAGAGGACTGCTGAAAGATATGGACAGTTGTAGACCAATGTGTTTACTTGAATGCAGACATTTTGGGTTGAAAATATTTATTTTTTTTTATAGACTGTTTGACTGCTACAGCTTCTGTGTATTGCTGTATTATTACAGAATAAATTAACAATTAATGTTAGTAAAATTGTGTGGCATCAGGGTTTATAAATATTGCTTGTCTTTTACTGGGGATTCCTATTTTAATCGGATTTCGGCCAATATCATGGTTCAACTTTCATCTGCTTATAAATGAGCTTGGTATTTGTCCAGGAGGAAAGAGCTAATAAGGTTAGAGACTCAGCTGTCAAAAAAGCTCACTGATGGATGTTAATGTTACCTCATTCTGCAATTTGCTGTGAACTGTGGTCCATAGAGGCTGTAGAAGTCCATTATTTTCTATATACTGTAATCATGCATGAATCTTTTTAGTTTACATCTTAGAATCTTATCCTCTTGCATCTTTTTATATTCATTAATCCACTTAATTACACCTTTTTGTAGGTTAGGAAAGTTGTCCTGGATACTTTGAAGAACATTCATCCCATTTACAACATAAAGGTAAATCTACCTTGGTTCCCTCATGTTTATTGAGCAAATGGCTGAATATTGAAATGATATAGAAATGTTTCTTGAGATTCTGAGAACTGGAGATAAATAAAATGAAATTATGCTTATGGATTTACATTAGAAATAATCTTTTGACATTCAAATTCACAACCTAAGGCTGCCTTCGCATTTGCATATGGGAAGGCAGCGTATGCTGCGTTCCCATACGCAGGCAAGCGCATGCGCACTGCGGTTCCTATGTTTAAAATAGGAACGCATAGTGCTTGCGTTTGCTGCGTTCGGGTGCGGATGCGGACGATATCTGCTGCTTCCGGTATCCAGCGTCCGCACCCGGGACGCAGCATGTTGCATTTTTTGGGCGCTCAGGGACCTTGGAAAATCAGCAAGCGTCCCCAAGCGCACAAAGAATGCATTGGTGTCAATGGGTCCGCAGTGTTCTGTGCTTGACAGCGCAGGAGAACGCTGCGGACCCATTGAAAAATCTCCCGGTGGCCGCCGGTGATGTCACAGGAGATCACCGACGGCCACCGGGAGATCAGCTCAGCCTCTAATGTTCTCCTCCTCCCCGCCGCCGGTAATCTCCTAGCGGTGTCGGCGGGGAGAAACAGCTGATGTGACAGCTGTTTGAATCTTCCCGCGCCGACATCTCCTCTCGGTGTCGGCGCGGGAGATTCAAACAGCTGTCAAATCAGGTGTTTCTCCCCGCTGACACTTCCCGGAGCTTACCGGCGGCCGGGAGGAGGAGATCTCCGGTGCTGATCTCCGCCTCCGGCCCGCCCCCGGACACGTCCGATTGGCTGGCCGGGCTCCACAGTGATATGTCCGCAGGCGGACATTATCCGCTGCGGACACATCAAATGACATTGCTTTTGACTGCGTTTGTGTCTGCATGCCATCAGCATGCAGACACAAACGCTAATGTGAAGGCAGCCTTAGTGAATCCCCCACAAAAAAAAAAATTGATTTACAGAAAATTGAATAGCGCATCTTTCAATTTCCCTGCAGAGACATGTGAAACACTTTTTGATGTCTTTTAGGACTACAGTGCCTACAAGTAGTATTCAACCCCCTGCAGATTTAGGTGGTTTGATAAGATGCAAATAAGTTAGGCTGCCTTCACATTAGCGTTTGTGTCTGCATGCTGATGGCATGCAGACACAAACGCAGTCAAAAGCAATGTCATTTGATGTGTCCGCAGCGGATAATGTCCGCCTGCGGACACATCACTGTGGAGCCCGGCCAACCAATCGGACGTGTCCGGGGGTGGGCCGGAGGCGGAGATCAGCGCCGGAGATCTCCGCCTCCCCGCCGCCGGTAAGCTCCGGGAAGTGTCAGCGGGGAGAAACAGCTGATTTGACAGCTGTTTGAATCTCCCGCGCCGACACAGGGAGGAGATGTCGGCACGAGAAGATTCAAACAGCTGTCACATCAGCTGTTTCTCCCCGCCGACACCACTAGAGATTAA
>JARQOC010000004.1:355163097-355305453 GCA_033576535.1 Allobates femoralis
TGGCTGCATACCAGATGACACCTGGACTGATTGGAGGATGGACTTACGAAAGACAAAGAATTACTTCTTACTAACAAATAGACATTAGCGTAATCCCACCTAAACTCTTAGCATAAATACACCCCGTTTTGGACATTTACATGCTTATCTTTTGGACTATAAAAGATGATGTACCCGGATGTGCAGTTCAGTTGCTGTGTATATCTTGCCATTGCTTAATAAAGCAACGAACATATTAAGTTTGAACCAGATTCTCCATCTGATTTACTCTTATCTGGTACCATATGTTCATAGTCTGATTTGGAGTGACCGGTGGAGGAGTGGAAGAGTTAAATTGCCCCGTCAATTGGCGACCATGAAGGGACATAGCCAGTGATCCGCGACCCCCACGGACCCGTGCCCGGATGCCCCTGGATGACGCCCGTATTGGCTGACCCCTGGTCGACCTCCAAACACGGTAAGTGGAGATCGCATTCATATGTGTGTCGCCCTTACAGTGTTTCAGCCGATATTGGTTAAGTCTGGGGTGTCCTTTGGGTCTAGGGGGGTGACCGGTCGAGTGGTGAGACTAAGCGTGATCCAGAGCTATGTTCCGAACCAGCAACGCGAGATATATTGCCTTATGCACGTGCTCGCTCATGCACCACGCCTCCTCCACGGTCATTATTCATTCCTCACTTGCAAATTAACCCTTTCTGTGCCTGCTGTTAGCTTGTGAATTGAGGTGTAACTTTATTGCCCGTGACTGTTGTTTAACTTTATTGTTCAAATTCCAATCTAGAGACACTGTGAGATACTGAGAAGGGTATAGATTGGGGACGGTGTAGATAGGAAAATAGGAGACGTTATTATATCTGCACGTGACTAAGGTGTTTGGGCACCTATATTTTGGGAGAGGAGACTGCCTCCCGGTTGGAATATCGTGACAGGACAATCTGTAAGCACTGGTGTCTAGCCTAGGGGCAGAATATAGTAAGCGTGAAGAGCCATGCCACGCTTGGAGTAAGCGTGATGAGCCGTGCCACGCTTGGAGTAAGCGTGATGAGCCGTGCCACGCTTGGAGTAAGCGTGAAGAGCTGTGCCACGCTTTAGGGGCACAGTGTTGATTGTCGCTGTCAGCGGACTGAGCTGCAGCAGGCCGTAGTATTCTGTGTGTTATGATTGCGTCTCCTAAAGCGAAAAAAAAAAAAAAAAAAAACTGTACCCTATAAGTTAGATGAGGATGCTGTGGAAATGAAGGAATTGGTAGAATCACGGGAAGGCAAGCAGGCTGTTAAGAATGTGAAAAAGTTATACAAGTACGTAGAATTGCTTTGTCAAGGAGATTGCAGCCATCTATATAAAATGATCTTATCTAGAGAGAAAAAGGCAAGCTGAAAGACCAAGGGCTGCTAAATCAGGCACAAGTTTATTTACGGGTTGCATGTAGTCTGAAAAGTGAGGAATGAAGAGAAATAGATGGAGAAAGGGGAAAAGATGATGCAGAGCCTGTGTTTAGTTATAAGCTGCTTCCTAACAATAATTTTATACAGTGTAAAATGGCCGCCATGCCATTGTTATTGAGTATGCCATCCCAGCCACCACCCTATCATGGCGGCGATATGAGATCCCCGGATGTGTGGGTGTGTTAAGTTAAAATTTATTAAGCAATTCCTAGCTCCAAAGTGGTTAGGATAAATTAGAATAAGGTGTATATAATTTTATGGAGATTATTCTGTTTCATTGAAGTCATGCCGACTGTCACTACACTCTGTTCACGGTCCGTCTATCAATATATTTTACTATTTTTCCTGTCATGGAAAGTTCTTGAAATGATAAAGAATAAATTAAAAAGTTAGATATTAAGCTACGGGGTCTCAGATAATGGCTAGAATTGTTAGTTGTACATAGCTACAAGTGTGAAACAGTTAATTAAATTTGTGAGCTATGTTTGGGAGAGAAGGATTACTTTCTTCTATCGTGTGAGCCTCAGAATTTCTTATCTAGACAGCTGTGCGTGTAACCTTGTAAAAGAAGCTGCCTGTGTTGGGAGGAGGGAGTGAAGGGTGGAATCTGCACACTGTGACATGCACACTGGAATCTTATCCATCTTTCCAAGGATCCTGAAAGGCAAAGATGGATTTTTGACATTTATGGTAGTTTGGTATTAATAATAATGTCTAATATTGGATGCAATAATAATAATCAGATTTTTATTGATTTATACGAGAAAAAAAAGTTTGTATGCATGTGTACTAAAAGTAGTGCCTAGCTCGTGTATATATAGAGATATGAGGTTAGAAGACTGAGGCTCTTGTAGCCCCTCCAGTGGGGAAGACGGGTTAAACCTGAAGTTATTTGCGATGGTGTGTTCTGGTGCAGTAGCTGTTCTGGAGGTCTGGACCTGTGATGGCAGACCTGGGAGCGGCTGGTAATCTATGGAATACATGCTGAGGAGTCAGTCCCTGGGGATGCCTGGTTTGCCCTGGGATTCAAGTAGCTAAACCTGTGTCTAGGAATAATTTGACCAGTGTCCTAGACCAATGCTGATGCGTGTGTGTGTATGACACCAGGTAGATTTAACTGCTTTAGGGAGATATAACTAATATATATAGTATTAAATGAAGCTGTAATTAGGACTCTCTTGTATTCAAATTATCTTGCAAAGGTTTGTGTAAACTGTAATATGTTGAAATATAAGACGTAATATCAGGATAACAAAGATATCCTCAAATATATTCTTATGATTCAGGCCTTTCAAAAATTAAGCTACCTAGAGGGAAGATTAATATACTGAGCGCCCAAGGGGAAATAATATATATATTAATGCTGTGGAAAGATGAAATGATATTTCTGAGTGTATTCTTTATGGATATTTTGTAAGTATATCAAGGCCAAAGGATTTAAAAATATGGAAGGGAGTGAACCACTCCTCCACACCTCCTTAAATTCCTTCTACCAGAGCAGCCTTTGTTCCTTACTATGTGAGAATATTTCTTGTAGTCCATTATCTTTCTCTATATGGGAGGGGTAAGGAGCTTTCTGGAGAAGATGCTGATAGCAGGAATTTTGAATTAAAGGTGATGTTACATATGTCTGCTCTGATGTACAGCGCCCATATGGTGTTTTCTACCATTTATTGTCCGGTAATAAAAAAATTATATTCAAAATAACTAGCAGAAAATTACAATTATAATGTTGAATAAGAATTTTCTGATCTTTGACATTAATAGATTTTTGAATTGTTTTTCAGGTATAGGAGATATGATTTCTTACATTGGACGCAGGTAGGATCCTCGCATGAGGTAATCAGAATGTTTGGTTCTGACTTGCACTTTCTGAGCGAATGGAGCGATTTCCGGTTGAAGAATTCCTTAACAATACGGTAAGCCTACTAAATGCAGTACTGGTATATTACGGTGAGGTAGACACCATGTTATCAGTCTAGGATGGTATAATTATACTGACAATCACCATAGGTGTCCTGTCCTCTCGGAGGTAGAAGGCAAGCTACCATAAAAGGTAGGAAAGGTAATGGCGGGAGGTTGCCCCATCCCAGCCGGATTGCGTCTGGCGGCCTGAGCCCTCTCTATAGTCGACTGCCTTATAGGGACTGACCGAACCACTAACAGTGTTAAACTAGGAGTCGTGAGAGTGGACAGGGCAGGCCATGATGTCTCTCATCAGCAAAGGTTAGACTGGTTTCTGCTTGGCCTCACTTTACGCCTCAAAATAGGTCACGGGTGAGATCAGGTAAGTACCTCCTAGTTCGCTCCTGGTACAGGTAAGCTGTGTATACTATCCTGCATTATTCCTGCGCACAACACAACTCAGAAAGGTACGGGCTTCAAGCGGCGATCGCTCCATGGGTTTGGAAATTGCAAATAGTGAGCGGACAAGGAAACCAAGAAAACTGTATAAAAATTGTCCTAATATATGTGTAAATCTCTTTCTTCTATCCAAGGTATTATAAATGTCAAATATATACTAGTTAAAATGTTATTAAGTAGAGTAAATAAATAAATGAGTAAATAATGTAATTTTTGCCTGCTTAACTGTATACTAATCATATTATGATAAGTGAATAGCTGTATGCTTTTTGCTATGCTGTTTTATTTCCCTTTGATCTGTCTTTTAGGAAAGTTGGATGACCATTGATAAGTATACTTATATTGTTTAAAGTATAATTATATTGTTTGATATTATTATATCTGTTTGACTATTATGAGTGGTCAGGTCAATCGTCAAAGGGCTGTATATCTCATGTTTTTGTTCTTATGTACTTTCTCTTTACAAATCAATGGGTTATGATTTTTGTAATGTATCTTTCGCTTGTGGATAACTGTGCTTATTTGCAGATATTTAAGAAGTTCATATCCTTTGTACGCCCTCCATAATGACAGTGGTATATGATAAAATGTTTAAGGGAGGATGATTCTTGTACTTGTAAGGTTACATGTTACTAATAGTGTAAAACTGATACACAATTCCCCAGGCCGTTTCTAATATGTTTGAAGTTTCTTTCCCTTCAACGGATTGGACTCTGAAAACAGCCAATGAATAGCGAAATTAATTTAACTGTAGAATCTAAATGAATCTTTTTGAAGGGCAGAGATACAACTGACTGTCCAGAATATGTTCCGTTAATCCACAAGGAGCCGAAGATGAGAATTCCAGGAGGAATAATTATATCGAAGGACAATTATATATGCTATATCTCCGACAACAACAGCAATATGTTAGCAGGAATCTTTAAATTGGGATTTTATAATGAAAACAGCTCTGTAAGTATAAATTTACTCAGCCAACATGTACGATATATGTATGGTATTTACTGGTTGTGTGGGGATGGTAAGCTCCGATCCAGGTTGTCCGATGCCTGAACAGGTCAATGCACTCTAATTAAATTGGCTATGCAGTTCAAAATTTTACCATGGGACCCGGAGTTTTCCAGTGAGACTACTAAGAAAAGGAGAAGCGTTGATCAACTCCATGTGAATTATAAGGAAGAATGACTCTTCAAAACAGGTTGGCCCTTGATATGCTCCTAGCTGAAAAGGGCGGGGTCTGTGGAATGGTGGGGAGGAGGAATGCTGTATATATATATATCCCGCAAAATTCAGGGGAAAACGGGAAAACCATGATAGCCCTTAAGAAAATTACTAAGTTGGCAGCAGAATTAAAAGCTAATGCTGGGGTAGATATATCTTTCTTTTCCAGTTGGTTGGGTGGACTTAAAGGGTTTCTTCAACAGGCCTGCCTGATACTAGTTGCTCTAATCTTGGTTGGGTCTATGGTTCTCCGTTATGCCATTCCCCTATACAAAAAGGTCATCACCAAGGCAGCCTCATTTGGTATTTATTTTTGTCAAGAAGCTGATTCATTGACAGATGGAAGTATCAGTTTAGGGGAGATACCCAAGGGTCTTTCTCTCAGACAATCGAAGAATTTCCCCCATCATCAGATGCAGTTGAGGGAATTAAATTAGGGACAGTGCAGCGGGGAGAACTCCATGTGAGCCAGTGTAGGGGGTCTAGATGCTTTGGTGCCTTTCACAAGGAAAGAGATTTCTGAGGCGTCTGACTGAAAAAGCCCAATTCGTCTCCTTACCCATCACATGGACAGTCTCAAAGGACCCCTTATAAATAAATTTAGGGATAGATTTAGGAAAAAAAAACTTACTTGTTAGGGGGGAAATTGTCGAGGTAAAGATATGGTAAAGATATATTTTTACCTATATTTGATAGTATATATATATATATCTATGTCATTTATACTTTTATATTTGTTTTTCTTTTATAACTAATATATTGGCTTATAGCATTAAATGGAACAATAAGTTTTTCTTCTGTTCAGGTATGTACTCAAGATAAATATATATATCTATTTATCTCTCTCATCTCTCTCTCTCTTATTCTTTCCTTCTCTTCTTTTTCACCTCTCTCCTTTGGCTTCCCTTCCCCCTATCCATGAATATGTTCTAAACAAGGTGTTTTGCAGATGTATGTAAGACTGCTGAAGGAACAAGATGCCATGTACCAAGTTGTCCTTGAAGTAGAGAGGCCTGTTTGTTGGTACTAGGCTGTGCCATGAGAAAACTGGAGATGGCTGCATACCAGATGACACCTGGACTGATTGGAGGATGGACTTACGAAAGACAAAGAATTACTTCTTACTAACAAATAGACATTAGCGTAATCCCACCTAAACTCTTAGCATAAATACACCCCGTTTTGGACATTTACATGCTTATCTTTTGGACTATAAAAGATGATGTACCCGGATGTGCAGTTCAGTTGCTGTGTATATCTTGCCATTGCTTAATAAAGCAACGAACATATTAAGTTTGAACCAGATTCTCCATCTGATTTACTCTTATCTGGTACCATATGTTCATAGTCTGATTTGGAGTGACCGGTGGAGGAGTGGAAGAGTTAAATTGCCCCGTCAAGGGTATCTTAACTTCTGAAATCAGGACAGGCCAGCCATGATATTGCAATCGCGTGTGTATAGTCTACACATCATCATTGCAGGATAGATTGACAACACCTACAGGACCACTGGAGCAGTAGACAATTTACCAAATACGTGTCAGTAATATTGTTTTCATTTTATTTTGGGGGCCTGCCTTTTTTGGGGGACAACACTTTCAATATTTATTATCTGGAGTTAAATGTATTAAATCAAAATGGTTTGCAGACTTCTGAATTATTAGATTGTGCAGCCAATGACAATGAAAATTACTACTTTTTGCAGAAAGAGGGCGCTATGTCCCTTCCAATGCTACAAGATATTGTCTTATGCTTTATGTAAAAGGATTCATAGGAACATTCATTTCATCAATCATTTCTTATTGATATCTAAACATTATGTAAGACTAATTTAAAAGAAATATCTAATTATCTAAGCAAGACATGTTGGAAAAAAGGGCCATGTCTTAAATGTGTGACATTAAAAAGTGACAGATTTTAGTGAAACCATAGTAATGCAAAAATGTGGGACTTTGCTTGTTAGGACAGAGCCACTGCTGACACAAAAGAGTTACTTCAATTTCTGGACGTTTTATCATTAAAGGACATTATAGCATTAATCTTTCCCAGTTAGCTTACTTTTTGGTTATGCCTTGCAGACTAGCCAAGATACAACACATTTATAAAGAGACATGTGCCTGTTAAAAATGTTTTGCCTTTTATTCCAGCTCTCTTTTAAAAAAGGCTGACTTATGAATCGTGGGTGTAACGCTTGTCACTAACTATGGCCTGGGGGGTAACTATATACAGCACGGATGTCAGATAATCCAGGGTCAGGTTCAAGGAGAGCTCATAGTTTTTAGTTGGTAAACATAGTCATGCAACAGTCCAGGGTTAGGTTTCCAGTAGAGCAAAAAGAGGGTTCAGGGAGTAAACTGAGGCATATTTAGGTCATGGTCAAGGGATCAAAATACCAAGAGATCACAACAAGTACAGGGAGCAGATGAAAGGTTAAATCAAACAACAGTTAGCGGTCACATAAAAAAGATCAGGACAAGGCAGACACAGGAGTGCAGGCTAAACCCACTATAAATGGAATATACGACTGGAAGGATTCTGGAAAAGAATGCTCAGTAAAGTACCAGAGCAATCACAGGGAAGATGGAACACCTGAGCAACCAAGCACCTCCCAGAACCAGAATAGAAGCATGTGCTGTCAATCAACTACTGACAGCTGAGCACACCAGATACCAAATAGAGCAGTAACTCTTATTGTGTCCGAGATGCACTGCACTGAGGAATCATGACAATGTATGATTTCCAGATGTTTTGCATGCACATATAGATCATCATTATAAAATGAACAGTGACATATCATTTTTTTCTAGTATAGCATGCTTCTTTCTATAAACTAGAGCTCAAAGCAGCAAGCACAGCTCACCAGGATGCCCATTAAATGGGTCCTGGGTAATTCTTCCTTTCCCTACAGGAATCACGAACATTCACATTGCTGCTCTTGCTACATAATAGATAATCCAAGAGTTTCTCAGTAGCAGAGGCCCCCCACAAGCAGCAGCTCTCAGGGAGGAGCTGAATTCTAAAATTCTCTTCACAGACTCTTGAAATAAAATGTTATGGATAGTCCTAAGCTAAACTATTTAAACTATTAAATTTTTCATAATTCTACAATAAATGAAGCTATTTCTGATAGATAACAAACTGAACAAGTGCTAGCTACATTCCAGTTGGTTCATATTTATTATTATTATTATTATTATTATATATTTATATAGCACCATTATATTCCATGGTGCTTTACATGCTAAAAGGGCAGACTAGGACAAGTAACATAGTAACAATACAAGTAACAATAAATGTGGACAATTCGGTTGTACAGATGGGAGAGGGGAGTAATCCTGTCCGCGAGGGCTCACATAGATGGGGGTCTCTTGTTGGGGGCCACCTTCTGTTAGCTAGAGTTGTAATCAAGTGCAAAGAACAGCTCCCTAGCTGACAGGATTGTTTAATCTTACATTTACCCTGAAACCCACATCTGTACCTTATAGCAGCCGATCACCATGAAAACTGACATATGGCAATCAGCTAAATGCTTGAGAGTCTCCTTCATTAGGGAAGTGGTTGCGTAGTTAGGACTCTGTAGTTAAATACTTTTATATTGTTTTCTCACTAGTTTATATCAAGAATTTACTGTTTGGTATAAAGACGTTTAGGGCTACACTTACACAACCATGTGACACATCCTAGTTGCTACGTGTATACAGCTCTGCAGTCTCTGTGAGTTGCTCTGCAGTAGATAATGTCACATGTAGACTGCTCTTAGTCTCTCTAAATTGCTCTGCAATAGTTAAATGAAGTAAATTTCCTTCTATTAAGGTTTAACTTCCGTGGCTCTCCAGATGAGCTGCTGCTGTGTGTGTCAGGTGATGCAGTTGTCCACTCCCCAAGCTTTTAAATAATCCCATTACCTATCAACTGGTGTCGTTGAAAGAGTTCATTTTCTACAATGACTGTGTGCTGTCTAGACGCTGTATGCTATTCTGCTGAAGCCTTGTTTTTTAGCTTTGTGGAGACTGCCATCTGTCTGGAATTACTGTGCTTGACCTGGGTGGAGGTGAGGGGGTTATAGCCTAGGGATAGTCAGGAGCAGGGCAAGAGTGGTGGCCTAGACATCCTCACCTTTTAGAGATACTTATGGGAACAGGGTCAGCTAGGGATCCCCAGTCTAAGGGTCAGACTAGTACTCCTAAACTCCTTTTGCCCATCACTGCCATCCTGCTACCATACCACTTTGCCTGTTATTCCACCTTGTGCCACTAGTACTGTGCTTTGTTTTCTTGGACAGTACACTGACAAAAATTCACTGAACCATATATATATATATATATATATATATATATCAGTTTTAAAAACGGGTCCGTGTCTATGGCCATGAGACTCAAAGCATGTCCTATTTTCATCAGTTTTGGAGATTAGACTCTACCATTATAGCCTATGGGGATTGCTGAGACCTGAATGAAACTAGAAAGACAAAATACTTCAAATGTACTTTAGAGTTCCATCTTAGTTTATCCATTTTTAACTAATAAATCGTGAAGAGCCAATTGATAAAAAAAAAGTTCAGGCAGTCTAAAGGCCACTTTACACACACCAACTTATGTGTCCAACTTCTGAACAACTTACTGGTTGCAGTGAAATCATGGACACATAGTTCCATTTGTACACAGCCACAAAATGGAGCAATGAGTCCATGATTTCACTGCAACCAGTGAAGGCCACTTTACACACACCAACTTATCTGTCCAACTTCTGAACAACTTACTGGTTGCAGTGAAATCATGGACACATTGCTCCATTTTGTGGCTGTGTACAAATGGAACTATGTGTCCATGATTTCACTGCAACCAGTAAGTTGTTCAGAAGTTGGACACATAAGTTGGTGTGTGTAAAGTGGCCATAAGTTGTTCAGACGTTGGACAGATAAGTTGGTGTGTGTAAAGTGGCCTTAACTGCTTCAGTGGAAAAAAAGAGATGAGAAAAATACCAATAAAAGAAGGATGAAACTTGAGAAAAAAAATCAGTACAATTCTCCAGTATAATAACTGTCACAGGAATGTGTGAATGTAGCCTAAAGTACTTTGCTGACCCCTGAAAAATACTTGCAACTTTGCCTTCTATATTTAAATAAAATATACAGTCTTGGCCAAAAGTATTGACACCCCTGCAATTCTGTCAGATAATACTCAGTTTCTTCCTGAAAATTATTCCAATCACAAATTCTATGGTATTATTATCTTCATTTAATTTGTCTTCAATGAAAAAAAACACAAAAAGAATTGTCCTAAAGCCAAATTGGATCTAATTCCACACCAAACATAAAAATGGGGGTGGACAAAAGTATTGGCACTGTTAGAAAAATCATGTGGTGCTTCCCTAATTTGTGTAATTAACAGCACCTGTAACTCACCTGTGGCACCTAACAGGTGTTGGCAATAACTAAATCACACTTGCAGCCAGTTGACATGGATTAAAGTTGACTCAACCTCTGTCCTGTGTCCTTGTGTGTACCACATTGAGCATGGGGAAAAGAAAGAAGACCAAAGAACTGTCGGAGAACTTGAGAAACCAAATTGTGAGGAAGCATGAGCAATATCAAGTCTACATGTCCATCTCCAAGGACCTGAATGTTCCTATGTCTACTGTGTGCAGTGTCATCAAGAAGTTTAAAGCCCATGGCACTGTGACTAATATCCCTAGATGTGGACGGAAAAGAAAAATTGACAAGAGATTTCAACGCAAGATTGTGCAGATGGTGGATAAAGAACCTTAACTAACATCCAAACAAGTTCAATCTGCCCTGCAGTCCGAGGGTACAACAGTGTCAACCCGTACTATCCGTCGGCGTCTGAATGAAAAGGGACTGTATGGTAGGAGACCCAGGAAGACCCCACTTCTTACCCCGAGACATAAAAAAGCCAGGCTGGAGTTTCCAAAACTTACCTGAGAAAGCCTAAAACGTTTTGGAAGAATGTTCTCTCATTTTGGGCAAAGGCATCAACATAGAGTTTACAGGAGAAAAAAAGAGGCATTCAAAGAAAAGAACACGGTCCCAACAGTCAAACATGGCAGAGGTTCCCTGATGTTTTGGGGTTGCTTTGCTGCCTCTGGCACTGGACTAATTGACCGTGTGCATGGCATTATGAAGTCTGAAGACTACCAACAAATTTTGCAGCATAATGTAGGACCCAGTGTGAGAAAGCTGGGTCTCCCTCAGAGGTCATGGGTCTTCCAGCAGGACAATGACCCAAAACACACTTCAAAAAGCACTAGAAAATGGTTTGAGAGAAAGCACTGGAGACTTCTAAGGTGGCCAGCAATGAGCCCAGACCTGAATCCCATAGAACACCTGTGGAGAGATCTAAATATGGCAGTTTGGAGAAGGCACCCTTCAAATATCAGGGACCTGGAGCAGTTTGCCAAAGAAGAATGGTCTAAAATTCCAGCAGAGCATTGTAAGAAACTCATTGATGGTTACCGGAAGCGGTTGATTGCAGTTATTTTTGCTAAAGGTTGTGCAACCAAGTATTAGGCTGAGGGTGCCAATACTTTTGTCCGGCCCATTTTTGGAGTTTTGTGTGAAATTATCAATGTTTTGCTTTTTGCTTCATTCTCTTTTGTGTTTTTTCATTGAAGACAAATTAAATGAAGATAATAATACCAAAGAATTTGTGATTGCAATCATTTTCAGGAAGAAACTGAGTATTATCTAACAGAATTGCAGGGGTGTCAATACTTTTGGCCAACACTGTATAGTAAAAGCTTGGCATAGCTTTGGTGTATTCTCAGTATTCTAGTATACCAATAATTAAATGTTTTCTTTACTTTAAAGAAGCAGTTCTTTCCTGTGAGAAGAGATATACAACCTCTGGCAACAATTATGAAATCTCCTGGCTCGGAGGATGTCCATTCAGTTGTTTAATTCTGTAGAAAAAAGCAGATCACAGACATGGCACAAAACTAAAGTCATTTCAAATGGTAACTCTCTGCCTTGAAGAAACACTAAAAGAAATCTTGAAACAAAAATGTGCTAGCCAATAACGGTTACTTTTGTTGACCAAGCAGTGGGAAAAATTATGGAATCACTCAATTCTGAGGAAAAAATTATGGAGTCATGTCAAACTAAATAAACAACACTCAAATACATCACTAGTATTTTGTTGCACCACCTCTGGCTTTAATAACAGCTTGCAGTCTCTGAGGCATGGACTTAATGAGTGATAAACAGTATTCATCATCAATGTGGCTTCAACTTTCTCTGATTGCTGTTGCCAGATCAGCTTTGCAGGTTGGAGCCTTGTCATGGACCATTTTCTTCAACTTCCACCAAAGATTTTCAATTGGATTGAGATCCAGACTATTTGTAGGCCATGACATTGACCTTATGTGTCTTGTTTCAAGGAATGTTTTCACAGTTTTTGCTCTATGGCAGAATGCATTATCATCTTGATAAATGATTTTATCATCCCCAAACATCCTTTCAATCAATGGGATAAGAAAAGTGTCCAAAACATCAATGTAAACCTGGGCATTTAAGATGTAATGACAGCCATCTCCCCAGTGCCTTTACCTGATATGCAGCCCCATATCATCAATGACTGTGGAAATTTGCATGCTCTCTTCAGACAGTCATCTTTATAAACCTCATTGAAAAAACACCAAACGTTCCAGCATCATCACCTTGCCCAATACAGATTTGCGATTCATCACTGAATGTGACTTTCATCCAGTCATCCACAGTCCACGATTGCTTTTCCTTAGCTCATTGTAACCTTGTTTTTTTCTGTTTACGTGTTAATGATGGCTTTTGTTTAGCTTTTCTGTATGTAAATCCCATTTCCTTTAGGTAGTTTCTTACAATTCGGTCATAGACATTGACACGCCAAGGTGTGATCACTCCTTTCTAGATGCAGACTAAGGAACAGATCTTATTTGAAGCAGGTGTTAGTTTTGGGAATGAAAATTTACAGGGTGTTTCTGTGGCGCCCCTATGACAAGGTGCCACAGGAAGGTACTGCACACCAATCAGAAGATGTAGTGCCTCTGTAGCCATGGATATGGAGGACCCTACAGAGTCTGCACCCTGCATCAATACAGTAGGCCACTTTAATACAGGGGGCCATACATTTATTAGGTCCCAAGGGGTGGAGCCTAGAGAGCGGGAGACAGGGAGTGACAATAGTGTCAGGCAGACGGTGTGAGACAGCGAGGAAGGCAGACGCAGGGGACCCTGCGTAGGGCCGCACCGTCCATTGGACAGTGTGAGCCCTGAGTACCAAGCGGCAGCAGCCAGGGGGAGCGGCATTGGAGAAGGGGGCAGAGACCGGCCTCCTGTGATACCCGCAGCGACACCCGGTAAGAGGGTGGCGATGCTGCATCAGTCTGCCAGAACCCACCCCCCGCTCCTCAACTACAGTGGGCGGCGAGGCTGGAGGCTGACAGCACGCCCCCGGTCCTCACCTGCGGCTACAGGGGCGGCAGAACTGGCATCTCAACCCCCCGGTCCTCACCCGCAGCTACAGGGGACTCTGACAGCACCCCCTCCCCCCGGTCCTCAACTTGTGGCTCAGGCGGCAGAGGGGCTTGGTGAACCCCTGACCCTGCGGCTCCAACAGGAGGGCACCTCTTAGGAGAGGGATGACCCAGACTTGGAAGGGGGTTATTCCAGGACTGGTTGGAGCCAGCTGGAGACCCAGGTCACCACCGGCATACTGGAGCTGAGGCAGCTAGTAAAAGATCTAACCCTAACTGCAGACCGGCAAGCTGAGGGCCCGACACAAGGGAGCCACAGCACCCCTGAAGAAGCTCAACATCGGTACTGATACTATAAAGGCAACCAAAATGCAACTCCAATTTATCACATTTTTATCTTGAAATCTGCAGTCATGGCCAAAAGTATTGGCACCCTTTAAATTGTTCCCTAAAATGAAGTATTTCTCCCAGAAAATTATTGCAATTACACAGGTTTTGTCATACACATGTTAGTTAATTTCCTTTGTGTGAACTGGAACAATACAAAAATAAAAAAATACAGGAAAAATAGCAATGCAAAACCCGAAAATCGGACGGCCAAAATTGATTGACCCTCAACTTAATATTTTGTTGCACACACTTTGGAATAAATGACTGCAATCAATCACTTCCTATAACCATCAACAAGCTTCTAACACCTCTCAACTGGAATTTTAGACCAAACTGTTCCACATCTCTCATATTTGGAGGGTGCTATCTAGTAACATCAATTTTAAGATTTCTCCACATTTCCAATGGGATTTAGATCCAGATTCATTACTGGCCACTTCAGAACTCTCTAGTGCTTTGCTTCTTTCCATTTCAGGGAGCTTCTTGGGTCAATGTCTTGCTAGATGTCCCATGGATCTAGGATCCAAACCCAGCTTTTTGATTCTGGGCACTATATTGCAGCCCCAAATCCTTAAATAATTTTCAGATTTCATGATGCCTTGCACACAGTCAAGGCACCCAGTACCAGAGGCAGCAAAAGAATCCCACAACATCTTTGAACCTCCATCACATTTGTCTGTAGGTTAAGTGTTTTTTTTTGTAGATCTCATTCTGTTTTCGGTACGCAGTAGAATGATGTGCTTTACAAATAGCTCTGTCTTGGTTTCTTCTGTCCACAAGACGCTTTCCCAGGAGGATTTTGACTTACTCACATATGTTTTGGGAAACTTCAGTCTAGTTTTTTTATGTCTCTGTGTCAGCAGTGGGGTGCTCCTTGGTCTCCTGCCATAGTGTTTTACTTTCTTCAAACATCAATGGATAGTTTGTGTTGACACTGATGTACCCTAAGCCTGCCTGACAGTTGAATTTCTTTGCAACTTGATTGGGGCTGCTTATCCACCATCTGGACTATACTGCATTGAAAACTTTCATTTATTTTTCCCTGCCATCTACACCCAGGGAGATTATCTTCAGTGTCATGAGTGGTACTCTTCTTGATAATGCTGTGCGCCGTAGATGAAGGAACATCAAGATCTTTGGAGATCTACTTGTAACCTTGAGTTTGTTGCTATTGTTCATCAATTTTCATTCCCAAGTCTGCAGACTTCTCTTCTCTTTCTGTTCTCCATGCATAATGTGGCACACACAGACAAAATGCAAAGATTGAGTCAGTCAACGTCTCTTTTTATCTGGTTTCAGGTGTGATTTTCATATTGCGCACACCTGTTACTTGGCACAGGTTAGCTGGAATGAGCATTACATGCTAAAAGCAAGGATGTTTCCACACAATTTTGAAAAGGTAACAACAATTGTTTTAACAATTTTTGTTGTTCTTTGTGCAATCATGTCCAATTTGCTTTTTTCTTTTTTTTTTTTATAAACTCTTTTTATTGTTTCACGAATAAAATACAGTTGTATAACATAGTGAGTCACCGTGGCCAGGGGACTCAGGTCTCAGGCACAGTCTGTAGGTCACGGTTCGGTACCCGAGGCTGTGGGCCCGGTGGTCAATGAAAAAGGGGAAAAATAAAATAATAAAAATGAGTAACATAAAGTCTTTTGTTCGTGACGCCACCTGTAGGTTACGGTGATGGCACCGGCGCTGTTTGATCCTACAGGGAGATGGGCAGCAGCAATATGAAGTCGCTCCCTACAGGACGAGCGGGTTCCCCGGATCTGTGAGCTGTAATGGTGGAATAGGGCAGCTCAGTCGTTTCTGTAAAGCAATGCACGTGAATGACAGTTCTGGAATAAAGTTCGGACACACTGCTCACTCTGCACGGGTTCTTTACTCTGGTAAATGGCAACTTTACAGGGTATGCGATGGTGTCGGCTGAGGCAGTGGACCGGGTGGTTCTGGCAATGAGCAGCGTCCTTCTGAAGCTCCACAGGTGTTTTTCTCTATCACTGTCTGTCCCTTCACTTCGCTGCTCTGCTATACCCAATTGGGAACACTGAGGGCCTTCGGTTGGGTCACCGCTTACCGTCTCACGGCTCCTGGCCTTCAATGGTGGGTGCTCCTGGTATAAACTGCGGTAGTTGTTATTTGGTGGGTCGTGATCCTCTAAAGCCTACGACCACTCCGGGTTCTGTGGTTCAGGGATGTAGCCTGCTGGACCACCTCGGAGCCGGTACTCCGGGTTCTGTGGACTGGGCCAGGATAGTCGGTTATTCTCTCTATTCTTTGGCCTCTCTCTCTCTTCTGGGTCACCAGGTTGAGGTGCCCTCCCAGTTAGCTTTCTCAGTGCTTCTCTGTAGCTTCTCCAACTCTGCTACATCTGTTACTTTCACTTTGCTGTCTGTGTTGCACTGTTCTGTTCTCACTTCCTGGTCTAACTCCTTGCTGCTCTCCCACTCACTATATAACCTAGCTCTCCTCCCACCGGGACCTGTTACCCTAGCAACGGGTGTCTGATTGGTCCCCTATCACCATGTGTATGTGTGTGGTGTTGGAGCTTCAGGATTCTTCTACTCATTACCCGAACAAAGGATATGGCACCTTCATTCAGGGGTGCAGTACCCTTTTGTGACGCACTCTTAGTGGGGCGCCACAATAGCATTCCCCACATGTAAAGCCTGTAAAGTATAAATTGTCCATTCGTGGAGACTGCATCTCAGGCCTGTCTGTGCTCCATGTGGTTACACACGTGTCGCTGTCTTTGTTTAGTTGGTATGTGAGCTTCATATACTAAGATTTTAACCCCCCAAAGAGGAGAAAAGAAAGACAAAAAGGAAAAAAGACAAAGAAAGAAATGGGAAGAAGAGAAAAGCAAGAACAGAGAGGAAGATGGAAACAAGAGAAAAAAACAAAAAAAGAGTAAATAGAAAGGAAGAGGACCCCTCTACCCACCCCCTGCCCTTCCCTCAGCTCCCTCCCTATAAAAAATGCTGATAAACGTTCCATTTCTTGATAGCTGGCTCGGCCACCCCACCCAGCAACCACTGCCACATTACCGGTTATGTGTTATGGTTGTTTCTCATATTGGCTGTGACCTTCAGTGGGCCAAGTGTGTCATGTAAGTCTTCTGGTTATACCATGTAATATTACGGAAGGGATATACTAATCGATGTATGTCACCTCCAGTAAGTTGATCTATTATGAAAGGTTTCCATGTCGCAAAAAAATTAGTTGTTTTGGTGTCACTGTCCCCTTCTGCTTCCACCTTCTCAACCAGCATTGCCCCCTTCAGATCCGTCAATAATTCCGATAGCATCGGTGTCGCTGCTCTCAGCCAGTGTCGTAGTATCTGTCGTTTGTGTAGTACCATGATGGTGTGTAGTAGGTTTCTCTGCCCCTTGTCTAGACCCAGCTCCCCTAGATTATGGAATGTCCACAATAGGCAGTTTAGTGGTAAACGAAAGTGTAGTATGTGTTGTGTTCAGTTCTTCACTGTCTTCCAGGATTGGAGGATAACCCTGCATTCCCATATCCCATGGAACGTGTCTACCCCCTTGTCCCCACATTTTGGACATGACTGTTTTCTGTCTGGGTGGGTCTTGTTGGGTGGTATATTGAATCCCAGAATTGCCCCATGCATCAGGTGTCCCTCCACCTTTCACTCACAATATTCTTACGAACCTAGCGCCAACCCTCCAGGATCTTCCATTCAATCTCCTCATCCTGTAGTCTTACCTCTCATCTTTTGAGAATCCTGCGAAGCCCTGAGTGGATTAGGTCTCGCCTTAGGGTGGATACACTAGTGTCCGCTACATCACTAGCTAGTAGGGGCTTTTTTATTTTTTTTATTCTGTTGTTCTAATACACACAAAGGAAGTAAACCTGTGTATGGCAATTGCAATAATTTTCTGGGAGAAATACTTCAATTTCAACTTTGTTCACTTATAAACAATTTTAAGTATGCTAACATTATTGGCCATGACTATCTTCTTGTGCCATTGACTGCATTACTTCCTGCAAATGTAATCATTAATGTCTGACAGAACAGCTTCCACTAAAGAAATTACTATTCTCTATTTTAGACACAACAATTTCCAAAACGTTGTGACACTGTGTAGGTAAAGAAAACAACAATATAATTTTTGGACAACTCCTGTAGCTATATTTTATTAATAAAAGAACATAGAACACAGATGAGAAGTTGAAAGACATTTGTCCATTTTATTTGTAAAAGTTTCTGATTTAGCAATTACCGTATATACTCGTGTATAAGCCGACCCGTGTATAAGCCGACCCCCCTACTTTTGCCGCCAAAACCTGGGAAAATCTATTGACTTGCGTATAAGCCGAGGGTGGACCCCAGCACAGGTATACAGCCCCCAGCAGTGGTATACAGACCCCAGCAGTATGATATACAGCAGCCCCCAGTGGTATATACAGCAGCTCCCAGTGGTATATACGGCAGCCACAGTGGTATATACAGCAGCCCCATTGGTATATACAGTAGCCCCCAGTGGTAAATACAGCAGCCCCAGTGGTATTGCAGCCCCAATATACAGCAGCCCCAGTGGTATTGCAGCCCCAGTGGTATTGCAGCCCCTATATACAGCAGCCCCAGTGGTATTGCAGCCCCAGTGGTGTATACAGCAGCCCCTATATACAGCAGCCCCAGTGGTATTGCAGCCCCAGTGGTATTGCAGCCATTATATACATCAGCCCCAGTGGTATTGCAGCCCCAGTGGTGTATACAGCAGCCCCTATATACAGCAGCCCCAGTGGTATTGCAGCCCCAGTGGTATTGCAGCCCCTATATACAGGAGCCCCAGTGGTATTGCAGCCCCAGTGGTGTATACAGCAGCCCCTATATACAGCAGCCCCAGTGGTATTGCAGCCCCTATATACAGCAGCCCCAGTGGTATTGCAGCCCCAGTGGTGTATACAGCAGCCCCAGTGGTTTTGCAGCCCCAGTGGTATTGCAGCCCCACAGACTCCACACAAATGCTGGCACACGTCCCCCCCTGTTGTAAGGCCCCCCCTGCTGATTACTTACCATCCCTGGTCTTCAGCAGCACCTCCGCGCCGGTCCTCTTTCCTCCGGTCCACCTTGGTCCCGTCCTCTGTGCTGCCGTCCACGGCTGCATCCGGGGTCCCCGCGCGTCGCAGAAGCGATGACGTCATCGCTTCTGCGACCCGGCCGGTCACATGATACAGCCGGGGAACGGAGCACAGAGGACGGGACCACGGAGGACCGGAGCACAGAGGACTGGCGCGGAGGTGCTGCTGAAGACCAGGGATGGTAAGTATTCAGCAGGGGGGCCTTACAACAGGGGGGGACGTGTGCCAGCAGTTTGGGGGCATTATCTACCGATATGCACTGCTCCCCCTAGCGCTGATTGACAGGGGGATGCAGTGCATATGTAATGAGCGGGCCCACGTGAAGGGCCGCTCAATATACAGTATCGCCACTTCCTCAGTACATAATCTCATCAATGATTCAAATATTCTGCATAAATCCATGTGCAGAAGGCACAAAGCCTACAGACAATATTATATGCTCATGATCTACACACCCTAAGGAGGCGCTGCACTAAAACCAGGCATATTTTGGTTGTGCAAATCACAGCATTTGCTGAGGAATACTTCCAGAAATCGTCTGTGAGCATGCCTGTGCTGATGTGGTGAGCCTCGGGGAGGTTCCAAATGTTGCAGAGTGGCCAGCTGGGGTATGTAGTTCCACTGGCAGCAGAGTGGCAATGTCACGGTAGCTGAAGTGGACCCCTAAACACTTTCCTCATGTCCACAACAATGGTCAATAGTGGGAGGTTTCACTTATAGAAATGGTATATGGCCCCTCAGGGGCGCTCCTGTAAAGATGATGTCTTCTTGCCATTGTTTGGATGCTCATACTGTTCGTACATTCCAGCTTGTTACCAGGGCATAGTTTAAAAGCCTATCTCTCTAATTATATGGACTTGCATTAGTGCCTATGATATGGGCACCTTACACATCTTGAAAGGCGCTATCAATGCTGAGCAGTTTATAGAGGTTTTAGAGCAACATATGCTCACAGCCAGACATATTTTTGGTGAAGACCTTGTATATTTCAGCAATACAATACCAAACCACACACTGCATCCATCACAACAGCTTGGCTTTGAGAAGAGTTCAGGTAATCAAAGGACCGCCTCTAGTGTGGAACTTTCACCAATAGAAAACATTTGGTGCATTATTAAATGAAAAATCCAAATAAGAAAACTCAGGGCTGTTGAGCAGCTAGAATCCTACATTAGACAAGGGGGTAACATTCGTTTCCAAAAAACAATTAATCCCCCCACTTACCAGACTTTAACAGAGAGAGGATGATGCACAATGGTAGGCAACTTTTGACCCAACTTTTTTGAAATATGTTGCTACCATTACTTTGTAAATGAGTTAACATTTGCCAATGAAATAGAAAAATGGCTAACTTTCAACTTCTAATATGTCTTCTATGTTATGTAATGATTAAAATATCTCATAAAAATGCCCAAATCATTCCATTCTTGTTTTCTATCACATTTTACTCAACATCCCAACTTTGGAACTGCGGTTGTACATTTTTGTAGATTGAATAGTAAAAATTTTAACTAATTATATATTAATATCTATAATGAAACCAGCAATATTGCTTCTGTACGAGATTCATGTAACCCCATCATTCTTTTATTGCCCCCTTACTCAATAGGGGCAGGAAGCTGAAAGAAAATCAGAAATGACAAGCATTTGTAGAACTAGCGACAAGATTATGTGTGGCTAGAGGAATGAATGATTTGCATAAATATGCTCAAAAAGTATGTTATAAGAATGTACTGATGTAATGTCCAAGCAATAAAGAGGCAATTATATCCCTGGATGAACACTATTATTATTATTATTATTATTATTATAGAATAGAGCAGTGCATGTTTTTTTTTATATATATGTAACAAATAACCCCATCGCTAATTTGAGTTTCACTCATTTATAACCCATAAGGATGCATTGGGTATATTGGTATGTCAGGTTTGTTTAGCCTTTGGCACACAAGAAAGACTACAATTCCTCCATTCTACGCTATAAATCTGTGGGTTAGACAATCTAAATAAAATTATTTCCTCTACTGTATGTACATTATAATATTACCAGAAATGCTACATTGGCAAGTTGGAGCATTCTATCAAAATGAAAGTTATTAGACAAATTCAGACTACAAACGACCACTTTTAACTCAATGGACAGAAAGCTTCTAGAATTCCAGCCAGAACATCACAAACACCTTATAAGAACATTGTATGGAAGCACAAAAGGCTACTTTGGATAGTAGATTGTATTCTTCCCATGGGTCTTGCAATGCAATGACTAGCAGAAGCCTAGTAAGAGAGACCCCAAGGACCATGGTAATTTTAATCTTTTTGGTCATCTCTATTAGAGGTATGATATATTGAATTTGGCAAAAAAAAGTCTGGTCAGTAAAGATTGGACTGCTGGGACTACCACCAATCCTGAGAAAAGAGATGCCCAGTCTCTTGTATACTCCTATACAATCTAGACAGATACACAGTCAAGTTGATGCTCTCGACCTTTCTGTTCCTTCCCTTTACTACAATGAAGACTAGCTATGTGAACTTCCCTGTTCTCTAGACTTGCCGAGGTCATAACCGTTGGACCACAATTGAATTTGTAGCTCATGCAGCTCACATACCTTCGACGTCTATAGTGGCTGTACCATTTATTTACTTTTCTTTTAGTTCCCTATTCTACAATAATGTGCCATTTTTTTGCCTGCATTTTTCTAACTAGTTTACATGTGACCTAGGACAACCATATAAATAGTAAAGCATTCTATTAGCTTTACATGGAATGGTCTTTGATGTTCTCTCAGCAATAAAAACACAATAACTATTTTTTTCTGTCCCTCTTCAACTTAAATGACTTGTATTTAGAAGATATCAGTGGAGAGACTCCCAGTTTGTAATGCAAATGAGGCCACATGAAACACGCAGATTTTATTTTTCTCTTTTCCAGGATCTCTAGAATGTACTTCCCCTTTCATATATTCTCCAGCTGTTGCACAAATGAAATATTGTTCTCCTTGTGTAGAGGAATGAGCTTGTTCAGCAATCTGACCTCATGAGTGGGTGGGAACAAAGAACTTTAACATGCTTCACTTGAGCAATGCTTTAGGTACTGGGGAAGAAGTATATTAAAATATTCATCTTCATGTTTTCTTCCTTGGCATTTACTGTTTGAGATTATTTTGATGTAAAGCTGTTAGTACTCTCATTGTCTTTTATATGCCGATTTTAGTCATGATAAAGAAATTTGGTCGGCAGTGCTCTGGATTTTACGAAATAGGAAGAGAATTTTCGAAAATAAATAACAATGACGAAAATAGAATCTATCATTTATCATTAATATGTATATATTACTATTAATATTTAGTTATTTCGATTCTTTGTTGCAGAGATTTGGTTCCCCATTCTTTGTAATTAAATCCAATCTGGTTAAAACGGGATAAGCCCTCAGTTCTTCTTGAGGACTGTGCCCCCTTTGCAATCAATGCTAGATTTAGATAAAAAGAAGGGGAGTCACATCTCAGGAACAGAGAGGCGCAAGAAAAAACAGAAGACATTGTCAGATTCAGAACTGGTTAAAAAAAACAAACCACGATTATCGTATGCGATAGTTTCTGTTAGAACTTTTAATATAACCCTGCATCTTGAGTGCTGCTGACACACCCACTCCAGGGCTGGGGTACTTGTTACCCGGCCAGTTCTTGCGGTTCTTTTTTGGGGGAATGTCAAGATGACCAACCAGCTCCATGACCCTGGAGGTGTCATTTTAATTTAGGGGATGATGTTAGGGAAAGTCTGAGGAGATAAGGGGTATTTGTGACATTATCTGTGGTTATGCGGCGAGGGGGCGACCGCCGCTGCTGTAGAACCTCTGGGGATGATGTCAGGCAGCTAAGGCTGCCTTCAGATTTGCAGATGCCTCCGCAGCGTTTTGCGGAGGCATCTGCAAGCATCTGCATGCAGACCGCATCCCCTATGTTTATAATGGAGCGCACAGCGGTCTGCAGATGCTTGCAGACCGCCGCGCGCACCCATTCACTCCTATATGTGATCTGTGCGCAGGCGGATGCCTGCGCACAAATCACACACCTCTCGCCCGCACCAGGGACGCAACATGTCGCGTCCCTGGTGCGGACGAGAGTGTGTGATCTGTACGCAGGCATCCGCCTGCGCACAGATCACATATAGGAGCGAATGGGTGCGCGCGGCGGTCTGCAAGCATATGCAGACCGCCGTGCGCTCCATTATAAACATAGGGGATGCGGTCTGCATGCAGATGCTTGCAGATGCCTCCGCAAAACGTTGCGGAGGCATCTGCAAATCTGAAGGCAGCCTTAGATAGTCCCGCTCCCCGCAGGTGGAGTGCATTCCCCAGGGCAGTGGAAACCCACTCAAACACGGGGAGAACATACAAACTCTTTGCAGATGTCCTTGGTGGGACTTGAATCCAGGACCCCAGTGCTGTAAATGCTAACCACTGAGCCCCCCGTGCTACTTTATTTTAGGAAACCGACACTCCCTTTTGTCTAGTTATGCTAAAAATTCTTCTATGAAATGAATTCTGACTTGTATTTATTTCCCGAGTTTTGTGAGTTATAAGTTTTGTGAGTAACTATTCTTCTGGGAATGCTATTTCTGGTGTTGTATATATACTTAACATCCTATGTGACACAATATGTTTGAGAAATAAACTCGAATAAACAAATACATACCAATACCATAGACATGTTACCGTTACTATGTGATCGTAGTCTTGATCTTGGAATAACATAAAATGTACAATTCTTTGGTGAACATTAAATGACCAAATACAATGTGCTGTTTCTTATTTCCAGTAAAAAAGAAAAGAAAACACGCTGGAATTTGTGGAAGCTGGCGAGCCCAAGGATTATACATCCACAGAGCAATAATGAAAAACATCTGGAGCCTCTTTTATTGCCTCTAAGAGAGGGGGGAAGGAGAAATGGGAGAGTGCTTTTAACTCATAATATTAACTTTCAACATTGTTTTTGTTCCTAGTGCTGAGACCAAATACATTGGATGCAAGACAAAACAAATGCAAGTCTTTCAAAGTCCATAGAAGGGAAAAAATATATTTGCTTTTCACCAATTCTTGTAAAAGCCAATTATCAGTGCTCAGCCTGTAAAGGACATAAAATACATGGGATGTCATGCTCCTAAAGCGGCCGTCACACGCACAGATATCGCGCAAGATATCGCTTGAACGCGGCAGATTAAACATCGCGCAAGCGATGTCTGTGCGTGTGACGGCGAGACACGACGAGCGAGATCTGATCAAATCGCTAAATCGTGATCTGAGGTTCGGTTCTCAGATCTGACGGATGTCGGCTAAGTGGATACGCACAATCGTCACGTGTAATTGAACGATATCGTAGGAAAGGTGTTATTTGAGCGATAGCGAAATGCAACACGTAGGCGTGCCGGGTATTCACCTGTGTCACGCCTACTCAGTTGTGATTCGTGAACCCTCATGCGTTACGATTGGCTGGGGCAACCTCTGCTATTATTGGTTGAAGCTCCTGCGTTACGATTGGTTCTCACTTGCCATGGAGCCATTTTGTTTGAGCTGTCCCTTCAGCACCAATACACATAGGCGCCGTTTAGCTGATCATACATTTTTGTATTGAACTTACGGCCACACACAAAAGGCGGCCTACTGGAAACACTCATGTATTCTTATGGGCCCAATCCAGTCTAGTCAATACTCCCAACGATTTGCCGTTACGCATTACCTAACGGTTTTTACGCCACGCACACGGGTTGTTGGTCCGTAGGTGACGTAGAAGTGTTCCTTGTCGTGTCACCGCGCTTAAAGCGCGTTGTAATTTGTTTGGCCCACGCAAGCGGCCGTACTGACGTCATGATTCTAGTTTCGGTTTCATTCCGCCTGCTAGGTGCTCGCTCCGCCCCTGCACATTGCAGCACAGCCATGGCCGCAACAGGGCGCGCTGCCACGTGGGGGATGGCGGAGCTCATGATCCTAATCGATCATTGCGATCGATTGGATTATTGGGGCCACCATCCCCACCGGCACCCCAGGCTGCGTAACCTCTGCACTGTGCGCAAGATCCAGCGTGCCCTGCTCCGCCAGCTGTGTGTCGACAGGACTCCCAAGCAGATCCAGCACAAGATTGCGGATCTGAAGTTCAAGTGCCCAGGCGGATTGTGGACATCCGTGCCAGGATTGCCAGGCTGCGTGGTGAGTCACTGTTGGACCCCACAACACATCAGCACATGTACATGTACCACACTACACAGCAACGTCTCCAAACATATTAAGATACTGTTGTCCCCGGCCTGAACCTGCCCATGTGGTAACATATAATCTGCGTTCACACCGCCTTCACAGGTGCATATGGCTCTGCAACGTTCTGCGGAGACATCTGCAAGCCTGTGCATGCAGACGGGCCAAAAATCACCATCCATGATGCTCATGCTGTCAGCACATGCTTGCACACACATCTGTGCTCCCAATGGCCCCCATGACTGATCTGTGTGCATACGTACCCATGGCCACAGATCACACACTCCCCTCCACACCAGGAATGCAACCTGTAATGGTGACCAATGGGAGTGCATGCCGGTCTGCATGCATCTGCAGACACCGTGTCTACCATGACAAAGGCTAGGTCTGTCCGCTGTATGCAGAGGCTTGCGCATGCCTCGGCCAAACGGTGCTTAGGCATGTGCAAGTGTGAGTGAACCCAAATGTCAAGGGAGCCCCTACACTTTGGTGTTGTGGACCAACCTCACAATGCCAAAACATAATTTCCCCTCATTTTAAAACGATAGGCAACAATTATTTTGCTCAGTTCAACCTAAAACCTTCATCATTGTGCATCACAATACAGGTAATGAGGATTCTTCTTCGGAAGAGGGCCAGCATGTCCCACCTGCTGGAGGCCCACCGAACATACCGGCATTTCCGGCGCCAGGGACATCATCCCCCCCGAGTCATGGTGGCCATAATGAGGACGACCTGCCAGCTGCTGCGGAGCATGAGGAGAGTGAAGAGGGGTCCGGCCAGTGTGCTACCGAGGAGTCTTCTACCAACTCCTCCCAGCCATGGATGGAAGAGGATGATTACATGCCCTCACCACCATGCCCACAGGAGGGCCAGGATGCTGCACAACAGGCTGATGGGGATGATTGGGCACCCTCCAGCCCAGGGCCCTTATTGCCACCAGGCCATGTCATGTGGCCACAGAGCCCAAGCCCCCCAGTTCCCCCACCTGCCACACTGTCCAGCTCCGTGGCTAGCCCAGGGTTCGCCATGTCCCCGGACACGGCTGATGAGGAGGATATGTGGGCGGCCGAGCCCGACAGTCAGCCCTCCCCAACAGGGCCAGCTGAGGAGGATATGTGGGCGGCCGAGGCCGACAGTCAGCCCTCCCCAACAGGGCCAGCTGAGGAGGATATGTGGGCGGCCGAGGCCATCAACGTGCCATCACCAACAGGGCCTGTCAAGGAGGAGATGGCGGCGGTTGATCAGGACCCACACTGGGAGGACTATGGAGGTAAATGCCTAATTGTGGGTCCTAGACCATGCATACTGTATTGACTGTGGTGTTTATGGGGCACATCACACACACAGAAAAAGTGGCAGATATAGTTCTGGAATGTGTGGTTGAAGTAGAATTATGGATACATTGCTTCATTTAGTAGCTCTGTCCAAATGGAAGAATGTGTCCATTATTTCACTTGAAAAATACATTAATTATAATGAACAGTTGTGAGATCTGTATGTGTGATGTGGCCCTATTTGCCCTCATTTTTGTGGCAGAATGTGCATTAATGTTTCCACATAATGTTTGTGCAGATGCCGAACGTGCAGGAGCTGCGGGCTGGAGCCTAAGTGCGTCCCCATCAACACATGCTAGGGCGGAGGATGGCGTTTGTCAGGGTAAGGACCATCTTCTTATCAAACAGTAGTACATATCAACAAGGACTGTTGTTTGTTAACTGTGGTCACCTTCCCCAATACAGGTGTCCCCACTTTGGATGATGTTATCCAGGCGCACTTAGAATTTGCAATACAGCTCCAGTCGGTTATCAACCAACATATACAACACGTCCGACGCTTGCAGGAGATGCTGACTGCCCTACAGCAAGGACATGGTGGCCTCCCTTAACCTGGTGACAAAAAGACACTGGCCGGGTACATGAGGACCTCAAAGACTGTTGTCCATGTTGGACCCAATTTTGCTTTTTTGGCCATTTTGGCATTGTTTGTTTGTTATGTTTAAGCCCACGTTGGGCTCTTTTCTTATAGTGTCCAACATTTGGACCATATGTAATGTGTTGGCCCTACCATGTTGGGCTCTTTTCTTATAGTGTCCAACATTTGGACCATATGTAATGTGTTGGCCCTACCATGTTGGGCTCTTTTCTTATAGTGTCCAACATTTGGACCATATGTAATGTGTTGGCCCTACCATGTTGGGCTCTTTTCTTATAGTGTCCAACATTTGGACCATATGTAATGTGTTGGCCCTACCATGTTGGGCTCTTTTCTTATAGTGTCCAACATTTGGACCATATGTAATGTGTTGGCCCTAAAATGTTGGACTCTTTTCTTATAGTGTCCAACATTTGGACCATATGTAATGTGTTGGCCCTACCATGTTGGGCTCTTTTCTTATAGTGTCCAACATTTGGACCATATGTAATGTGTTGGCCCTACCATGTTGGGCTCTTTTCTTATAGTGTCCAACATTTTGACACTCCCAAGCCATTTGTGGTTCTTCCTACACTGAAACACAAATGCATCCTTGTTGTGATTGGTATTGCCCCTTTCATAAAACCTTTTAAATGTCTAAACCCAATGTGTTCAAAGTCATTGTCTGGCTGAACAGAAACAATTAATTCCATGTTATGGGAGGTTTCTGCTGGTCTTTAGGGGCATCATGGCCACAAAATTGCCTCAACCAGTTGAGGTACATGAAGGGGTCCATAAGACATGTTGTAACACAAGGTGCACATTGTCAGCATGCCGTCTGTCAACCAACCACCAAACCTTTATTAAAGAAAGTGATATGAAAAGTTTCCCAATGCTGTTACACCATCAACTACAAATGTGGATTTAGACTTTCACATCTGCAAGCTGTTGAAGCCTGCCACCATTAATATTGTCCCATGTTGTAGACCACAGACAATGATGGTAAGGACACCTCTGTGGCCTTGGGGGTACACCAATAAGTAGTGAAGGCTAATGCTGCATACCTAAGGTTTAAGTATAATTGCCCTCTACATATGTTCGTGTTGATGGATGGAGCATGTGGCCTACTCTAGCTGGTCAGCGGGAAACATTTTCACGGTCAACTTGCAAACACCATGGCAAAATCAAGGACAACATATTTAACGTGTGTGAACATAAATTAGATTTATTTATAATCAAAATACGGAATGTCAGTTCACAACACTCTGAGAAAGTAAATAATGACCCAATTTGGTCAGCATAAACACAACTGCAATTGTGGCAGTAAGGCCACACACAACACATACATCCACAGTAGTGAAGGGGAAATTAGCGGGGCCAAAGAAAATAAATTTAAAAAAAAAAAAAAAGGAAAGTAAGCCATGAATCAAGAAATCTACAAATTATGAAAATGGGGAACAAAATAAGGTTCCCCTTCTGGGTAGAAGGGGTTGTCCGCCCGCTGCTGTTGTTGCTGCAAAGGCACTCTGCGAGGCATTGCATGGGCTTGGGCAGGTGGTGGTGGTTGCTGCACATGGGGCGGAGGGCCCATGTACTGCCAGGCGGGTGGGTTTGCTGGTGGCTGGGGAAGGGAGCAGGGAAGGTGGAATCGGGGTGAGGTTACCCAAACGGGCCTGGTCCATCACCAGCAGGATTACGCGCTCACAATGCTCCCTTTGCTCCTGGGTAAACGTGGGGAGACGCTCCGCCACCACCGAAGCAAAGGGGCATTGTGGCTCATGCACCTGCTGGGTCAGGACTTGCTTGGCCAGTAAGACCAGGTCAGGGCCTGAGCTTGGTGGTGCCTGTCGTGTCCGGGCCCGGGCACGTGAGAACTGCATAGGGGGCCGGCTGGGCGCTGGCGCACCCTCTTCATGCGCGTGAGCTGGAGGCTGGTCCGGCGACTCAGACACCGACCCCGAAGAGGGACCTTCAAGCGGATCCTAAAAAGTGGAAAGGAAGAACACATGAGCACACATGCCATTACAGTTTAGGTGGTCATTTTGCCTGAAAGGATCAAGTTACATGTATGTCAATAACCCACATTGTGCCTGATGTCCTAGCAAAGTCCATGACAGGGCCTTACAGCTTAGGCCAATAACACAACACTCACTACTTGTGTGGTAATCGATTGCTTGCTAAAATTGGAGGGGTTTTTAAACGCCTTAAATCAAGATGGGAGGCCCATCGGGCCTATGGTTGCCTTCTCTACATTGAAAACTTGGCTGAGATGTTGGCAAACAATGTTTATTGTGTGAGCATTTTGAAAGATTGGTCTAGGTGATCGACTTACATTTGCCCCCTCCACAGCATCCCCAACATTGGGCTCTTGGGGCTCGCCAAACTTGTCACTGTCGAGTGGTGGCCGTGGCTCCTGCTGCTCCATGGTGAAGAGGAGCTGGTCATAGTACCACAACGTTGGTGTATATAGAGCCCCCGCTGCCATGCCTGACCGGCGGGACTGGGTGACTTTTTTATGCTCCTTCACAAAAACGGTACGGAGGTACTGGATTTTGTTCTTTATGTACACCAGGTCGAGGTCCTGGTCTGGCAGAAATTCCCGGGCCACCACCAGGAGCCTCTCATAAGCGGCATTACGGAGGGCCCTGTTCGTGTAGTCTACAGCCCGAGTTTGCCACAGGCAGGGATTCTCCTTGTACGCGGCAATCAGGGCACTGATGTATTCCCTATTTGGCCGGGGCATCTGCAAAACAAATAAGAAATGCAATCAGTAACAATCACTGTGGCACATGGTCCAAACCATGTGTAAAATGACAGCCACAGGAGGAAAAGTCACCTGCCATGATCAATTTGAAAAGCCCCCGCTCAATAACACAACACCACACTTGCTTAAACCAAGAATGTTGGTCAAGTCACTGGGATGTGTGCTGTTGTGACAGTGACAGTCCAAACTTTGTGCCTGGAGTACAATATAATGACCAGAAGTTTAGATGGGTCATTCTCATCATATGATGTGAACATACCTTGACTTAATCCAACACAGTGTGTAAAATGTAGACACTTTGGGAAGCAAAAACATATGCTGGGTGGCTGGCTGGCACAATGTCTTTGCTGCGGAGTTGCTGCCGGTATGTACTTTGAGAGTCAGAATGTGAAACATTGTGAAGGGGGGTAACTATAGCGTTGTCAAAAGACATATGACGGGGTTTGTCTTCTTGCCCCCCCTCTGTTGTTTCCATGATGTTTTTTTGTTTGTTTTGGTTTACATTGGTCGTAAAATAGCAAAATACAAGGACTGAAGCATTGCCTTGTTGCATTGGAGTCATCGGGACATAGTTCGTTATTTTGGTGACTTGACATTGGAGTGACACCCATCTCAGCGACCACTGCATGTGAGTTATTATTGTGTGTGTTTAGTGTACCTTTTTGCATACATATGGTCCTCCGTGTGTCTGATGTTCATGGTGTTAGCGTTGTTCATGATGTAGGAAGTGTGATGTTGTTTGGGATCTCACTGTGTGTAGGGTTTTTTGGGTATTGTATTTTGGGGTGCAAGGCATGTAGCCGTGTAAAAACATGTGGCCTTCCTCAACACCTTCATTCATACTGTAGGTGTTGTTTGCTTTTCGTACATGTTTTCTACATGTGGACTGCACCTGTACATCTTTTGCCAATGTCGTGCTCCTTAAGTCATTTCAGTTTGGATGTTCACATTGTGGTCAAAGCACCTTTGTGCGTAGGCAGCATAGTAAACATACTTTTGCCTCTAAACAGCATGAATCCAGATCAACGTGCCGTGGTGGGGGCTGCTTTGCTGGTGCAGGCAGCACGTGTGGAGGATGAGAGGGTGGAGAGAGGCCGGAGGAGACCCCGACGCATCTGGGCCAGGGAGTGGCTGCAGCAGCGCGATCAGCATTCCCACATTCGCCTTCTGCACCAACTTCGGGACGACTTCCCACGGGACTTCCAAAATTTCCTCCGGATGACAGATGAGACCTTTCAGATCTTGTTGGCAGCAGTGTGCCCGCTCATCAGACGTCAGGATACAGTTATGCGTCCAGCAGTGCCTGCGGAGGAGAGGTTGGCTGCCACACTGCGGTTTCTCGCAACAGGTCGCACCATGCAGGACTTGGTCTACTCGTGTGCTATATCATGTCCCCTCCTTAGCCAACTCATCCCAGAGACCTGTGAGGCGATACTGCGGGCTCTAGCTCCGACTTACATGCGATTGCCGGCAAACCCAGAAGAATGGCTGGCCACTGCCGCAGAATTCAGCCAGAAGTGGCAATTCCCAAACTGTGGTGGGGCCATTGATGGGAAACATGTTCGCATCACCCAACCCCACAACAGTGGTTCTTTTTTTTATAATTATAAATGCTATTTTAGTATTGTTTTGATGGCCGTGGTGAACGCAAATTATGAATTTGTGTCGGTGTCAGTGGGCACAAATGGGAGGGTGTCTGATGGCGGGGTTTTTGACGAATCGTCGTTTGGTCAAAAACTGAAAACTGGACGTCTCAATTTACCACCCACCAATAGCACCTGTTGAAACATGAACTTTGTGTTCCTGGCAGATGAGGCCTTTCCGCTACATCCTAATTTGATGAAGCCATACCCCCAGAGACACCTAAATGCAGAACAACGCATTTTCAATTATAGGCTTTCCCGGGCACGACGAGTGGTGGAGAATGCCTTTGGCATCATGGCTAGCCGCTTCCGCATTTTCCACACGGCCATCAATTTGAAACTCGAATCGATTGACCTTGTAGTTATGGCATGTTGTGTGCTCCACAATTTTCTGAGACGCCGGGATCGCCAGGCCTACACTCCATTGACTCGAGCAATGGTGAGGTGGTGTTGGGGGGCTGGCGTGCTGATGCCCCACAGATGGCAGGACTACAGCCATTAGGGGGTGGAAGCAGCCGGCAGGAGGCACAGGAGATGAGGGACCGGTACTGCCAGTACTTTAATGGTCCAGGGCTGTGAGCTGGCAACACAACCTCCCCTAATTATTAGTGTGCCATGGGGAATTATCCATTGCACAGTTTCACTGTGTCCTGCAGCTCCGGCTTGGAGGCAGGACATGTGTTCCTTTTTATTTTGGAGGAAGAGGTTTTTGTTTTGTTTTTTAACATACCCAGATTTAGGGATAGTTCAGTTAAAGCGAACCTGTCACCCCCTCCAGGCATCTAAAGATAACATAGCCACCTTCTGCAGCACTAAGGCTGCATTCTGACAAGGTGTCTATAGCATTTATGCTCCCTTGATTCACTGAAATAAAGACTTATATAAAATCTGTTTCAAACCAGATCCAAGACCGGGAGGCGGGTTTTCATGTGTCTATCTCCCTCCTCTGTGGTATCAGTCATCCCTCTCTGCTCTCTGTGCACCGCCTCCAGGGCCATCTCCCTGCACTACAGAGCTTTGTCAGCTCTGCTACAACATAGAGCTGCTGTTATAGGAGACCCTACAGTAGTAAATCTAGCAGGAGGACCCTGAGCAGACAGAGCACTGCCTGCTACGTAGCAGCCCTTGAGCTGTCAGCAGTGCAGCAGAGTTGAGTTTGTACTTTAGATCAGGGCTGAGGAGCAATGCTGCTGGGTACAAGAAACTGAAAGTGAAACCTGCTCAGCTCAAGGGCTGCTACGTAGCAGGCACTGCTTTGTCTGCTAATGATCCTCCTGCTAGATTTACTACTGTGGGGTCTCCTATAACAGCAGCTCTATGTTGTAGCAGAGCTGACAAAGCTCTGTAATGCAGGGAGATGGCCCTGGAGGCGGTGCACAGAGAGCAGAGAGGGATGACTGACACCACAGAGGAAGGAGATATACACATGAAAACCCGCCTCCCGGTCTTGGGTCTGGTTTGAAACAGATTTTATATAAGTCTTTATTTCAGTGAATCAAGGGAGCATAAATGCTATAGACACCTTGTCAGAATGCAGCCTTAGTGCTGCAGAAGGCGGCTATGTTATCTTTAGATGCCTGGAGGGGGTGACAGGTTCGCTTTAAGGTTTTGAAGAGGGCCAGGCCTTGGCCATTTGAGGGGAGCTATGTGTTGCAGACATAGCTCTTGTCTGTGACATGAGCCAGGGATTTGGCTTATTGGTGCTTGTTGGCACTATTTTTGTTATTTGTGTTGAAGGGCCCGGCTTATGGGTCCTGTGAGAGACGGGTGGGTCCAGGACCCACATACCTCCCCAAAGGCCCTTGTGGCAGTGGTCACATTTTTGTTTAGGAGCACCTAGGGACAGAGTTAGGACTGTCTCGACCAGGGCCTACCGTGACGTTGGTGAGGCAGCTTAATATGCGTTTTGTGGAAAAAACGTATAAACCAAAAGACCCTGATTTTTTACACAGAACTTGTTATTTGCTACATTGATTTTGGTTACAACGGATTACATGCACACACGCATATGTTGGACCACATATATGGTGGTCACAACACAAGTGTTGCAAAGCACAGTAGAGAAGGACACAAACATTAGGCCACCAGGAACAATGAATGTTCTGAGGCGCTTTGCCTCCTTTGCGTTGTCATACATTTTCCACACAATCCCGCTTGACAACACATGCGCTTTCTCACACACAAAATCAAACATCAGCAACAGCACACAGCAAACACACATGCGTTTCACAGGCGTTTGCAAATATACACTCATGGCGCACACACAGCTCGCTACAGGGTGATTAATTAACGGATCTTTAAACACTACAATTATTGCGCAACGCATAAGTGATCTAATTCTGCACAACGCACCAAGGGGGATTGCGTTTTCTACCTTTTCACCATTCAAAATTATTTCTGTGGTAGAGCACATCGTGTTTATACATGTACATTGCGACCAACATCACAGGACATTCTGGAGATGAGGCCGCCATGTTTCAAAGGACATCTGACCAATGAGGACGCAGTACTGAGCACCAATGGTGTAGTGAGGGGCGCAGCTTGGAGACCATGTACCACGCCTATGGGCTCCAATAAAACATTGGAAGACGCCCACATTTGCAACAACATCGTTTAGGAGATTTCTGTGTGACTTTGCTGAACGATGTCCACAGAGGATATAAATGCATCGCTCAGACGATCGCTGGATCGCTGGATCGGAGAATCGTCTGAGCGATGTCTGTGGGTGTAACGTCGTGATGAACGATCTCGCACGTCGTTCGGACGATGTGCAAATCTGACGTCGTCTACGACATCGTTAGCTAGATCTTTACGTGTGACGGCCGCTTAACATGTATGGGAACAAGCCTGGTAGACGGCTGCATGGAAAAATCTCAACAGGGAACAATAACTTATGACTACAGTTTAACACATTTAATACACCCATTTACATGTGTTTAAAAAATTGCACTTATTTTTATCTTGTGACAATTAGACTGCTTAGTAGCAGAACTGGGTTCCTGAGTTTTAGGATTTAGTAAGGGATAGGTTTGCATGGAGTTTCTATATACTGTCTTAGACTGAGGAATGTAAAAATCTGGCCAATGAGTTATGCCAGCCCATCTGGGTCAGTGTTATTTTCAACCACTTGAAAACTATTGCTGAGCAAAGAAAATACACAAAAAAACTGAGCCAAATCAGACTAAAGTGTACATGCCCAGTACACTCCCTGACAGAAGTTATGTCACTTATCCATGTTATGTAAATAAAAGCTTATAACCTGACGTTAAATTCATCCATTGGTTGTATAAATTCCTCTTTTGAAAGCTGAAACCCTCCCAAATGTGGTTTAGGTTAAGAAAATAAATTGGTATCAATGCTGAAATATTGATCATTTAATGAACACAGAATGGTCAGATTTTGGCAAGACAAAAGTTTTGTCGCCCACAGATAGTAATGTGATATTCAAACAAATAATTACCTTAAAATACAAATATATGTTGCATAACATTGGTGAAAGAAGTTGTGGTGCTATTAGAGTCATATTTAATATTTAGTGTGACTTCCATGAGCTTGAAGGACTGCATCCATGTGGTTTCAATGATTCATACAATTTATTAATGAAGTCTTCAGGAATAACAAAGAATGCAGTCTTACATGCCTCCTAGAGTTCATCTAGATTCTTTGGTTTTGTCTTCCAAGCTTCCTCTTTCATCCTACCCCAAACATGCTCAATGATGTTCATGTCTGGTGACTGGGCTGGCCAGTCCTTGAGCACCTTGATCTTTTTTGCCTGGAGGAACTTTGCTGGTGAGATGGATGTATGAGATGGAGCACCATCCTGCTGCAGAATTTGACCCCTTTCATGATTTGGAATATTATTATTTTTATTTATTTATATAGCGCCATTGGCTCCATGGCACTTTACATGTGTAAGGGCAGAACAAGGACGAGAACATAAATAACGACGAATAAATCATACAGGTACATTAGGGCAGAGATCCTGTCCACAAGGGCTCACAGTCTATAGGGCATGGGTGGGAGACAGTAGGGGGGAGAGGTGAGATGGTGCAGCAGATCAGTAATATAAGAGGTAGCTAATACTTCTTGATATTTTAGGCTATTGATATTGCCTTCCACCTTGCAAATGTTTTGCACACCCTTAAACAGAATGTAACCCCAGACCATGATCTTTCCACCACCAAATTTAACTGTTTTCTGGGTGTATTTTGAATCCATACAGGCTCCTGCAATATTTGCGGCAGCTGTGGTGTAATTCTACTAAAGATTCATCAGAGAAATCCACCTTGTGCCACTTATCCAGCGTCCATCTGTTTAGTAGGCTGTGGGACATTGCAAATGCCACACGGTTTTTTATTTGCATTTTGTTTAGTGCTGGCTTCTGGGCACTGATTCGACCATGGAGGCCATTTTGAGACAGAATCCTACAAACTGTTCTAGTTGACACAGGGACTTGAAGTAAGCAGGCGTGTTGGAGCTCTGCTGCAGTGGAAGAGGGGCTTGCTTTGGATTTTCTAACCAACAAACGTTCCTCCTGAGCAGTTGTCTTGTGGAGTCTGTCAGACATGGGCTTGTCAAACACATCTCCAGTCTCTTCAAATCTTTTTTTTATTCTTTGTACTTGACGCTGAGACACATTAAAGGTGCCAGCCACCTCTGCAGTGGATCTGGTCTTCAGTCGCTTGATAATCAAGGCTTTGGTTGCAAGGTGGATTTTTGGCATGTTGTCAGAGCTCAAGTTGCAGTTCAAGTGAAGATCTGGGGTGCTGGGTTTCTTCTTATACACACCCACTAATTAACCGATCATTTACTGAGCACTGGTGAGGATGTAATCTAGGATTGGGTGCATTATATGACCAGGCGACAAAACTTATGTCTTGCCAAAATCTGACCATTCTATTTTCATTAAATCATCAATATTTCAGCATTGACGCCAATTTATTTTCTTAACCTAAACTACGTTTCGAAGGGTTTCAGCTTTCAAAAGAGTGATCTATACAACCAATGGATGAATTTAATGTCAGGTTATAAGCTTTTATTTGCATAGCATGGATAAGCGACATAACTTCTGTCAGGGAGTGTAAGAGCATGTTCACACTGACCACCAAACAGACTAAACCTAAGGAAAAACAGTATACAAAATATGCAAAAATACCCTACCATGAATAAATTAGTAAAAAGCAGATGCTAGTAAAAAACAGGCTACTTAGTACATATATTTTTACGAAAAGGTAAAAAGCAAAACAACACGCCCTAGGGACTAAAGAATATAGCCTCGCTAATTATAATCACTAATGAGTAAGTATTAAAACGTTTTTATGCACTTTCACAGGATGCTTTTAGGAGACAAAAGGAGTGTGAGATTAGTGATAATATGCTGCAGGGACATGTTTTGGTAGCTTAGAAGGCATTTTGGAGGTGACAGGATCCCTTTAAGGCAGGAATTTCAAACGTACCCTTCTGTCCTACGAGACCATCAAATTTCCGATCGCTGGGGATTTCCCACCAAATTACTCATCCACAGAGACAATTCCACCCATTTCTGCCTCCTGCTATCTCAAGTGGAGAAACTTCTCATTCAATGGGGAATGCGATCTCCCAAAGCAACCACACCAAGATCTTCTTCATCCTCCCCGAATAACTGCCACATTGACCCGAAGTGGAGCGTGTGCTGCCTAAATACCCGTTGTTTATCATAGTTACCAGTGTCCTCCCTGCTTAGCGCAGCCTGTAAGCAGGGAGGACGCTGGTAACTATGATAAACACCGGGTATCCGCTGTTTATCATAGTTACCAGTGATGTGGAGGTGGCTCCCTGGTCCCTGATCGCTGGGGAGATCTGCCTGTTTGACAGCTCCCCAGTGACCAGGTAACAATGCACCAACGATCCCTACAGGATCTTTATCGCTGTCGGGATCACTGGTGCGTCGTTGTGTGTGACGGGAGCTTTACTTTCTTATGATATTTTTTTCTAGATTGTCAACTCTTTTGTGCATTTGACCATTGAGGAAATCATAGCTTTCCTGTAATGATAAATGTATATGCCTCTTGCTGGAGAATCTTTATGTTAACCTCCAAGGCATTCAATTTCATTTTTTCTTCATCAAGAATCAGATTAATAAGTAATAATGAACAGACTGATAACATGTCATTCCACTGCTTAGTGAAATCATTACTGAAATGTGTAGTTGCCACTTAATTCTGAGGCCTCTAGGGATCATTTTCCATAAGGCATATTTGCTTAAAGTGGCATGGTCCCACCACACTCGAAGGTGCTGCAAGGGAGTTTTCTCCAAAATGTTAAAAGTTTTTTCAGTCTCAGGACTACATGTAACAGGAATACCTCCTTCTTTTATGTTTAGATGTGCTAACAACTAAGAGGTATACCATTGAAAGGCATATAGCGGAGTACCTTTGGGGATACATCTGTGATGTTTTTATAACAATTTTTGAATAAAGGAATTTGAACCGCAAGTTTTTTTTGAACTCTGAGTTTTTTGAACTGTGAGTTTTTTATCAGCGAGAAACTTGTGGAGGGAACATTTTCAGCATGCTGAGTATGGGAGCGTATCTCGCCGAGATTCTCCCAATACAAGTGAATGGGTGTGATAAAAAACATCATAAAGCACACGCACAGCACATGGATGGCATTTTTAACGTGGTCTTTAACATGCTGTAAAAAGTTAGAATAGATAGACAGATAGATGATAGGATAGATTGATCTTACCAGTCTCCCACTGCTTGCTTCCAGGACTGCTCATTAAGCTGCCACCCACACCTAGCTGCCTAGTTTTACCTGGCTGGCAACCAAAAATAAAGGGAAGTCCTCTTTTTAAAAAAATATTTTTTCTTGTAATAACTTTAAAAAAAAGACACAGGGCTTCTCCGTATTTTGGCTTGTCAGCCAGGTAAAACTAGGTGGCTGGGGGCTGTTATTCTCAGCATAGGGAGCATTCTGCCCCCGCTGCAAAATGGTGCATTCACAGAAGCGCCATTTTCTGGCACTCTACCCAACTCTTTCAGTTGCCCTGTGGCAGTGGTAGAGTGGATAATAAGGGGTTTATTCCAGCTGAATTTTACCAGCTGGTACTAAGCCCTAGGTTCATAATGTCAGGCCAATATTAGACCTCATCATTGTGAACTTCTAAGTAAATAGTAAGTAATACACCACATCGTGAAAAATCATTTATTTGCAAAAAGAACACACATACATCCCTCTTTTCTCATGTTTATTACTCCCACACAAACCTCCCCACAATCCTCTGTGATGGCCGTTCACAGTGGGACCCGAAACTGCTGTGAGCCGCATTGCTTTCACCTGTGATTAGTTGCCATATACATTAGTGCATTGGAAATTAACCTGCTGTCATCGGTGTGTAAAAATAAGTAAATAATTTAAAACAATTGCATAGATGACCCCTGTTTTATTGATTCTCAGCACGGATGAAACAGACAGCTATGGGCTGCCACCCATAGCTGCCTAGTTTTACCTTGCTGGTAATTAAAAATACAGGGGAGCCCATTTTTATTTTTCAATTATTTAAATAAATATTGAAAAAAATGTATGGGCTTCAGCCTATTTTTAATTGCCAGCCAAGTTAAAACCAGGCAGCTGGGGGCTGGTATCCTTACCATGGTGAGGCCCATACTTATTGAGCCACACAGGCTACAGAATAACAGCCTGCAGCTGCCTCAGAAATTGGTGCATTCATTATAATTCGTGGTGCTTTATCTGGTTCTTCCCAATGCCCTGGTGTGGTAGCATAGGGGTGATAGAAGGGGGTTAATGGCAGTTGAGTATTTTCAGCTGTCATCAAGCCCTAGATTGGTAATGTTCAGGCTTCTATGAGATTCGTACATTACCAATCCAGTAAGTAAATAGTTAAAAACGTTCCCAAGGAAAAATCCTGTATTTGAAATAAACACACAGACAACCATCTTTCACCAATTTATTAATCCCAAATATACCTTCTGATGGTAATATGCAGCCAGCATAATGTCAGCACTGCTACATTGCAGTGTGAGCACACATTAGTGTCAGAAAGTATGACAAACTATTTTATACTGTCTTTTTACTATTGTATTAAATATTTACCGTTTTACACTGGAAAGCCTTTTTTCCTAATGAGCGCTCTCTATTTTTTTGGAACTTTTTTTCTTATTATCTTCTCCCCTGTATTTTTGATTGCCAGGCAAGGTAAAACCATGTAACTGGGTGTGGCAGCCCATAGCTGGTTGAAAGTCTGCACTGAGAATCAAAAATATGGGCGATTCCAATTTTTTTAATAATATTTATTTAATTTTACACATCAAAGATGACAGGTTCATTGCCAATATACTGATGTATAAAGCAACCAATATCAGATGCAGGCACAATGGGTGGGAGCTCAACAGCCAATCACGGACTCTCTGACAGAGAGTGGGCATTTGAGATTGCCTGTAGGAGCCAGTGCAGTGATTAAAAATGAAGTAAATGAGCAGGACCCGGAAGCAAGTGTAACCGCAGCTGTCGGAGACTGGCACAGTGAGTATGATTCTCCTGATTTAACCCCCATTTTGCTTCCTTTTGCAGACCCTCTGCCCCTCTGGCCAACATTTTATAACTGTAAAGTTTGGGTTCCCGAACTATGGGATGCAGGCTCAAGGTCAGGTCAAGTCTGGTCCTGAACCCGGACATTAAGAAAAGTCTGGTCAGAACCGCTAAACCCGAACATCTATTGGTTCGTCCATCTCTAATTAGTAGTCCATAGTTAACATAGTAAGTAAAAGAAAATTCCAATACATGCAAATAGATGCCAAATGAGAGACAATTGCAATAATGGAAACAATGCTTGTAGAGGGTGCAGTTGCCCCGGGCCCCGCAACTCGGCGATATTGTTAATACCTGCCATAGAGCAGGAAGACACAGTCTCCCTGTACTAACGCTCTCCATTCTGCAGTTCACTTTAAGTCTGTGGTCTACAGAACGGCAGGATAATACCGTACCTGGAGCAACAACATATACACAGAGTCCCAGGGCATATTTCCAGCGAAGTGACATCATAATGTTAGGCCTTTGACATCCTATGCGTGCATCGGTGCTTTGTAGGAGGACTTGTCAGGATTCTGGTTTAAGTAGGTATATAATGTTAATTTTAACTAAAACTTAGGATGTAACTTGGGGGCATTATGAATACTGGGGAGGGGACCCATCATGCATTCTAGCGTCTATTGTGGGGGCCATCATAGTGCAGGGGGTATAATACTGTTTGAGTTCTACTGTGGGGACCACTCTATAGTGTGACTCCTAATGTGGGGACCTATATATAGTGCTGCAGGTAATATGAGGGTCATTATATTCTTCGGGTACTACTTTGCAGGCCATTATATGGAATGTCAGATAATATGGGGGCCATTGTACAGTTTGATGTCTAATGTGCGGGCCATTATACAGCATAATGGCTAATGTGGGAACCAATAAAAAGTTTGCGGGCTACTGGGAGGGACCCTAATAAAGTATGGGGGCTATTGTGGGACACCATCAAACTGTGGGGACTACTGAAGGTCTATAATACAGTGTAAGAATGATTTTCCAGTTTGGGAGCTAATGTGAAGGTGGGGGCTATTGTGGGGTCCATCATTTAGTGTAAGGCCATTATACAGTTTAAGGACTACTGAGGGGTCCATCATACATTGTGAGTACAACTTTGTGAGCCATTATATAGTATGGGAGCTAATGTGAGGACCATTATACAGTGTGAGGACTACTGTGGTGGTCATTATTCTGTGTTTTGGCCAAGCAATTAGGACAAAATACTGTGTATAGGGGAGATGTGAGTCATTTTATAGTGTGAGGACAACTATAGACCCATCATACTGTGTATAGGTGAGCTGTGAGCCCACTATTCTGTGTATAGGAAAGATATGGGCCCAAACTACTGTATATAGGGAAGCTGTGTGTCCAACATACTGTGTATAGGGGAGCTGTGGACCCACAATACTGTGCATAAGGGAGCTGTGGACCCATCATACTGTGCATAGTGAAGCTGAGGGGACATTATACTATATATAAGAGAGCTATGGAGGGCACTACACTGTGTATAAGGGAGCTGTAGGGGGCAATATACTGGATATGGGGGAGCTGTGGACTCCTCATACTCCTCATACTGTGTATAGAGTAGCTGTGAGCCCATCATACGCAGTAAAGAGGAGTTGTATATAGGAGAACTCTAATACCTTATTACTGTAGATGGAGGAAATCAAGGGACATTATTAAATGTTACGTGGGCACTTAAGCAACATTACTGTTACAGGGGAACTCAGGGTGTTGTGACTCAAAGGGGCACATAGGGGCATTATTACTTTCTAAGGGCAAAATATAACCTCTATTTTCTAGGGCACTCACAAAGGCTATTAATATTTTCTAGGGGGCAATTTTACCATTCAGAGGGCACAAAAGAGACATTTTACTTTGTAAGGGGCACCGTGGTGGGCAGTAAGAGTAGCAATGTTATTGTATCTCGAAGCAGGTGCAGAAAGGGCGACATATGGCAGAATTAGGAGTCTGTGCATGGTGGAAATAGATGGGGACAGGGCTGGAAATGTGAGAAGACAAATGTTGTTTTGTTGTAATCTCAGCAGATGAGTATTACTTTGGTCTGGGCCAGATGGAAAAAGTGAACGACTCCATCAGAAAGTCATCTGTAAATCATCTTATATATAACTGTACTGTAATAATATAGATATTATATATTTATTCATTTTTATAGTGCTATTAATTGCATAGCACTTTACATACATTTGCAACTCTGTCCCCATGGGGGCTCACAATCTAAATACCCTACCATGTATGTCTTTGGACTGTGAGGAAACCGAAGTGCCCGGAGGAAACCCACACAAACACGTGAAGAATATTCAATAATTTGCTTAGGATCTCTCAAAATTATTGAATTTAGGCAAATGCAAATTTTGGACAATTCACTTTGCATGAATTCAACAGAACGGCGGCTGCCCAGTAGTCATTTTGCTGGATTCTAAATGGCTGGAAAGGTGTAAAAGAAAGAAAAAACCTATCCTTGCCTTACCTATGCCCTCACCTGTCCAATCGCATTGCACCATTCATCTCTAGTCTTGACTCCAGAAGTCAACTGTGGCCAGGTTTGCCGCATCCTGGTATCTTTGGATTCTCCTCACATGACTATCATTATGTTGTGGTATTCCGGCTACATACACTGTCAATATCCAATGACAGTTACTCTAGAGATCAGCAGCTGTAATCAAAATTCATGTCAGAATATGGATATTATAGCCATATTAAAATGAGCAATGAGTCAAGCTACATTTCAAAATTTGGCAGGGAAACTTTAGAAAAGGACTATACAGCCATTCTGACAGTAAGCACATTAGCCTATTTTGATCTAAGAATTGACAGATTCAGTTTAATTTCTTTAACCGTATAACAAATAAAGCTCCATGTTATGGTACAGAACAGAACATTTCTGCTTAGACTTGGAGCCAAATGGTAAATTTGGCAGCCGCAAAAGGAGGAGCTATCCAGCCAAGTACATCTTGTTTGTACTTTGAACTAAATAATAAAATATTCAGCAGCCATCGCCCCTGTGGTGACTAACAGCATCCAGAATTTAACTTGAAACTTTTTTATCAGAAAAATTAAACTCATAAAATTAAAGAAATCTTACCTAGAGTTGAGCGAACCTTTTAAGGTTCGGGTCACCTGTCATGCCACTGACTAAGGGGTGTCCGGATACAGTGCTTGACTATGGTGCACGGATCAGCAGTGTCCGTCCAGAACACTACACAAAACTGAAGGTTCAGGAACAAATACAACGGTGGGCCCTGCTCGTAGGGAATGGGGGAAAAGACACTGCACTCATCTGCGGCTGTGCCCTGATCTCTCTACTGTCGCTATACGGGTTCTTTCAACCAGTCGACGAGCAGGATACCTAGTTCCTTGCTGGCCCAGATGTTAACCCTCAATAGGGAGGTGACCGGTGGGAGCATTAGTTCCAACTGCTGCACTAATATCAGCAAAAGTGGAAGGAAATATAGACAGGAAAACAAAAAATAACTTCACCCCTGCTGCCAGTCCCCTAGGCAGCAGACAACTTGGTAACGATCATCTTCTCTAGAGTAGCTCCTTCACCTCACATAGCTAGGCCAGGAATGGAGTTCAATCACCAGCAAGGAATGCTGGACCATGTGACCATACTAAGGAGATGGGAGTGATCACAAAGTAGCCACACCTGGAAAGAGAACTAAGAAGCTTTACTAGCAACAGAAACTGACATTAACTCCTACACTGCCAAAGGAAAGAAACACATTTAATATGAAGTCTCAATACAGTAATGAAACACAGGTCGCAAACTTGTCACAGACTCGTGACATCACTATACTTCCAGGTATTGAGCAAACTTGTTCAGGTGCATTACATTTTCAAAGCACTGGAGTGATCATCGCTGTGGCCTGGTACAGTTGGTGCTTGGTCCAGTGTGAGCCGTGTGCAGTGTTTGATCGGCTTGCACTAGATTTACAAGCACAGTTTTTTGGTGTAGTGTGTGTCCAAAATTAATTTGGAAGAAAAAACACCACCCTCCCACCCCAAAAGTGTTTTACTTATGGCTGGCTATATGTGGGGAGAGAGCTGAACTGCCATTCTGTGGCTTCCATTGATTTTCGGGTCAAGTTCAGTGTTGTGTCCCACAAATGGGAACACCTTCTAATATGTTTTCCAATGTTATGCATTGCTTTCTCTATTACTAGGCAGATTCCTAGCCCCCTGAAGTTTGTCCCAATGTCCCTCCTGTAGTTGATGATGTTTTAGTTTGCTCATCCCTTCTTCCCTAGTATTCAGTTTGCTGTAGCCATTTTTGGAAGCACACGTGTACTGCTGTAAGGATTACTCTTTCCACCTGCTGCATTGTACTTAATTACAAGATTTCAGAAAAAATCAGCTCCGTTTCTCCTGGTCTCTTACTACAAGTCTGTGTGGCTGAATTGGCACTATCTGAGGATGCGTCGCATGTGAGAACAATAATCATACAGTTATCTAAGGCTAGGGTCACACTTGGGAGCATGCATCCGTTTACTGGATGCATTAATGGATTCAGTTTTTTAACTTGCTATTTTCATGGCATTGAACATAGTTTTTGTATAAGTTAACATTTGTGGTTTATGTACCTAGGGTTAACGTTAGCATTAATGCATGCGTTAACACATGGTACAAATATGTACCATGTGTAAACGCATGCATTGTCCATAGGGTCCCATGTTAAAAAAGCATGCGTTTTTAAAAAATCTGCATAAACCGCTGCAGACCATGTTTTTAACGGCCTTTATAAAAACGTATAGTGTTAAGCGAATGCAATTTTGCAATGCGTTTTTGCATTGGAGTTTATGGGTGCGTTAATGGATGTGTTTTTTCACATTTGCACATGCCAAAAACGGATCCAGTTAGAGGATGCATGACGCAGGTGTGTGTCACATCGCCATTGGACTCGGTGGCTGGTGTTCCTGCCTCGGCCGCTGGGAGGAGCCGGATTCCTTCGGCTGGTGGCGCCGGTGATAGGAGGGCCTTGTCCTCATATGGAACTGCTCCCGCGACATCTGCCTCTGTCGCTGAGCGCCGCTGTGTTTCCCCTCTGGGTGGTGTTGGTCGCAGAGGAAAGGGCCCTGCAGAGGTGTCCGTTAGGCGCAGCCTGCGTTCTTCTGTCAGAGGTGGCGTGGGTGGAGCCAGTCGTGCATCTCCATCTGGCCTGGATCTAGGGGCGGTCCGGATGAGGTCATCAGGTTGTGAGCTCCAGCCTATGGGAGGTAGCTGTGCCCTTCAAGTAGATTGGAGCCTGGCTTGCAGGCCGCCAGATATAGTTTTGGTTCCCCAGTGATAGTGTGTGTGTTTAGTTTCGTGTCTGACCTTGCCTGGATTTCTGACTCTGCCTCTGCCTATTGATTTTGTACCTCAGCTGCCCTCTTGGTTTTTGCCCTTGACCTTTGCCTGGATTTTTGACTCTGCTACTGCCTGACGATTTTGTACCTTCGCTGCCCTTTCGGTTTTGACTCGGACTTCTGACTTCGTTTTTCGGGTCTTGATTTTCCCCTGGCGACCTCCCCGGCTCTGTTGCTCATATAGGCAGCTACCCCCTGGGCTCCGCTGTAATTCCAGATCCCTGTATAGGGGTTAAGGGTCTCGGGGTTTCTCGGGGTGCTGCCTACCAGCAGCTCGGCCTCACAGTGGATGGTCGTCACAGTGTGACCCTGGCTTAAGAGATTAATGACTAAGGGCTTAGGCCAGGGTCACAGTTGCGTCATGCATCCGCTAAATGGATCTGTTTTTGACATGTGGAAATGTGTAAAAACGCAATCCGTTATCAATGCAAAAAACGCATTGCAAAAGTGCATTGCATTTTACGCTATGCGTTTTTACAAGGGCCGCTAAAATCATGGTCTGCAAAGTTTTTTGCTGCTTTTTTAAAAACGCATGCTTTTTTTAACATGAGACCCTATGGGAAATGCATGCTTTGACGCATGGTACATATATGTACCATGCATTAATGCATGTGTTAACGCTAGTGTTAACGCTAGGTATATAAATGTACCTGAGGCAAATACTATGCTCAATGCCATGAAAATGGCAAGTTAAAAAACTGGATCCATTAATGCATCCAGTAAACGGATGCTTGCTACCAAGTGTGACCCTAGCCTTAGACACTCATACTGCCTTAAAGAGTCAGAATAGTGGAAAGAACTAATTGTGAAGCCACAGCAAAGCAGCTTAAATAGAGTCTGCAGATACTGCTTGTACTTCTGCTTAGAAACTGCAACATTGTATGGGAGATTTCTGCAGCCAGGAGAAGAACAGTCCCCACCTTTGCATTCCAATGTACAGGGGCGGACTGGCCCAGGTGGCAGGGGGGTCCCCCCAGGCTGGTGGTTTTGCCCTAATTTAGAGCTGCCCCTTTAACGACATGGGCCAGCAGCCGACGTAGCTTTGCGGCAGTGACACAGCGGGACTGTGCAGAGGGCAGAGCGCGGTGAGCGTCAGAACACTCCATTTCCACCCCCCCCGATCCTCACCCGGCTGGATCTGATATGATAGCCCCCCCCCGTCCCTCACCCGGCCGGGTCTGATAGCACCCCCTGTCCCTGCTCTTCACCCATCTGGTAGCAATCTAACCCTCCCACTCCCCCGCTCCTCAGGGCTGAAGAACTAGGCTGTCGCCCGGGGAAAGCTCCACCAGCCTGCCCCTCTGCTTATGTATCATGGCTGAGGCTAGGAGTTTCCTGCCTGTCTTGAAGCAGCAAGAGAAAGACACAGACTCTCACACAGCCTGCAGTGAAAGATCCAAATGCTTAACTAAACCTACATAGAAGGTTAAAGACAACTTAGAGACTGCCAAATGTGAATTACTTCCAAACATATCCTCCCTGTCGCAAAGGGTGCTGAATCAAGTGACTGTTCTATGTCTGGCACTCACGAGTTGTCTTTCAAAGACACCTGTGAAATATATGCCTCCAACTTTATGAGGCTAAACAGTAAAGAGCTGCTGGTCTTCTAAGTGCTTAATTCTGAACGAGACCGCACATTGTGAACAAAACAGAAGCAAAAATCACACTGATGTCGGAAGTGTCATCTCACATATCTACGTCTGCTAAGTACTCAAAGCACTCCTTCAGATCGGGCTTGTCAAAGTACTCTAGCCTCAGTGAACAGCCTATTAAAGCATGTGCCGAAGCGGAAACTATAAAAGTACAAGCTGTCTTTGCCCAAAAGAAATCAGACATAGAAGCGGAATACACATGCAAGAAGACAGAGATGGAAGCTGAATCTGCATGCACGAAGGTAGACATGGAAGCTGAATCCGTACGCAAGGAGGCAGACATGAATGCATTAACAGCAAGGGCATAAGTCAAGTCTGCATGCAAGGAGGTGGTAATATAAGTACTAGAGAGGGAGTATGAGCGCCCAAAGCCATGGCAAGGTTAAAGGTCTTTGAACAAGCTCTAAGTGGGAGTTAAGGAGACAGTATTAGTGTGTGCGAAATCAACACAGAAGACCCCCTTAAGAGCAGAATAGACTATGTACTGAGCCAAAACGACGAACCGCTGACCACCACCAACATTCCTGTCCATTCAAACACTTCTCCAAGACACCGAGACACTGATCCGCCTGCAGCTGTCAGCTTTCAAGGTCAGTTCAACGACATTCAAATCCGAAGCTCCTTTATGCTCCAATATGGAGCCAGACACTGCACCTCAACAAACTCCATATGCCAACGTCTACATGCAACCTAACATGCAGGCAAGGCACTATACTTCTGATGATCGCATAATTTCAGCCCCGCATACGACAAAGACTGTATATGAGATACCAGCCTTGGACAACAAAGCAGACATATTAATTCTCCTTGGAAGAGACATTCTTTGGCTGCATAAGGTGCGTTAGCTAATCAACGGACCACACGATGCACCATTCGCTGAGCGCCTTGATCTAGGCTGGGTTATCATCTACAATGTCTGTAGTGACAATTTGAGGAAACCAAACAAGATCTCCTCCTACAAAACTCATGTCACATCAAATGATCACAGCATGTCCTTTCTGCCATACCCACATCACTACTGTGTAAAGAGAAGTCAAACGATGCTAAGTGGCGAAAGCAACTACCCGATAGCACAAATACACTTCATCCTCGAGACCACAACCTTGAGTCAACAGCGCTCATTTCTACAAACAAGGACAGCAACTTGCCAAATGCAAAAGAAGATAAGGCATTCATGTGGGTCACGAGCATCGAATTCACCGGAGACGGCTGCAACAGCTGGGTAGCTCCCTTACCCTCTTTTCCTAAAAAGACTGAGTTCCCAAGGAATCCTCAGCAAGCAACTGTAAGGTTTCCATCCTGTAATGTGTAACACCATCACAAGCCTTGCCAGTCCAAACCAGTGCTGGACTCCAGGGAGTGAGACCCCCTCTCTCAACAGCATAGCCCTTTCTGAAGATGCTAGTGTTCTCCCCATGCAACACAGCCTCAGCACACTATGGGATGTCGAACAAGACATGTTCATTTCCCAAGTATCACTGTGCAATGAACATGCTATCAAACAAGGAGTCTTGCCTGTTAAAAACAGCATCTACAATCCTCTTGGGTTCAAAGCACCCATTACGGTTCAAAGCAGTTCACAGCGGAGACAGCTTGCTAATCAGAACACCGACCATAACACTACACTGTCATCTCGTAACCAACAAAGGTGGAAGATGTGGAAGGAGTGTATAAATATAAATTCCTTAGATCAACTCCAAATCCCACACTGTCATTCTCTAAAGTCTGTTTCAGCTGTCATCAGGAGAAAAGCTCACGTTTCCTTTGATGCATCTGTGGATGCTATAGCTGCAGCAGCCTCTCTGAGTACTTTAAAAGCTGGCAAAAAGTACATTGCAGTTTCATCCTGGACAAGGTCAAGCTTACCTCAAAACCTTCATATCCTGTACCATAAATGGAACTCTGTGGTGCTGTGCTAGCAGTAAAAACCATAAGAGCCGAGGAGCATACCTCCTCATACCCCAGCCGAATTATGACTTAGAACTTTCGGCTCACAACCAAACCTTGAACATTTTTCCTGAATTAAAACTCTACCATTGGATTGTTGGGTTAGAGGAAGAGATTGCAAGTTGTGGATTCCCCAACCCAAAGATGTTTTTTTTTTCTATTGGACTCATACTCACCTTTCTCATTTTTTGTATTCAAGACTCGTCACCTCAAGTACGGACTTAAATTTTCCATTTACTGTTGAATATCATGTTCTCCCTTCTCTCTTTCAGGCCTATGAATGGCGAGGGACAGCTACGACTCCTCACGTCACACTGAGGCATCGTGAAATCTGAAGATTGCAGAAGGGGAGTGTTGTGCTCCATGAATGAGAACAACTTGTAATGTGTTTTCCTGTTATGCATTGCTTTATCTGTTGCTAGGCAGATTTCTGGCCCCTTGAAGTTTGTCCCCACATAGTTGATGATGTGTTAGTTTGCTCCTCCCTTTTTCTCCAGTATTCATTTTGCTGTACCCATTTTTGGAAGCACACGTGTACTCTTCCTGTAAGGATTACTCTTTCCATGCAGTTATCTAAGAGATTGATGACTGAGGGTTTGGAGACTCATACTGCCTTGAAGAGTCAGAATATTCGAGGTCATGGACAGTGCGCCGAAACGTTTGGCTGCACCAGCTGAACTTCAAAAGCTTTGCTCATCTCTATTCTTAATATGACACAATATGATATTATGTATGCTCTCAGAATCCAAATGAAAGGTACTGAATCACAATTATAAAAGATTAATTATACGCAAATGTATCCATAGTCTCAGGAGAAAATTAAGGTTGTGACTGGAATATGCATGGTGGCAAGCACAGATAAATACAATACTAAAATAGTGTACACAAACCAACACAAAAGCAACATGTCATTTAAGCAGCATCTCGATGAGAGTATATAATTTCATGACTGCAGTGAAAGGCTCAGGGATCCACATCTGTTCACATAAATGTCCAGGACAACATTCACACCAGGTCATTTATGGAAATTTAGGAGGTGTAGCAAAAGCTATGATTGCGCTGATGAATCCCACGTTACAGCACGGTACGGTATGTTCCCTATTAAGTATTAAGGTCAGGACTATGTTTGTTTGTCTGACAGGAAAGCAAACACGGTTCCTATGAAATTGTAAGGTAAAAAAATTATTTTGGCTCCATAATTAAAAACAAATCTTAATTATCAACTCAACTGACAGAATCTGCTGAAAGCTATGAAAAGAAATGTTCTTCTTCATTAGCACATTTTTTTACCCATGACCTAAGTGTGCTCATTTTAATTATCATATCAATTTACCAATTTATAAGACTGAAATCCCACCATTTAACACATCATATCAACTTGTCACTGTGGTAAAATGACAGTTACAATAGCTACTGAAATAATAAATATTGGTCTACATCAATTATTATTGATATACTAGCTGGGTGCCCGATGCAGATGCATCGGGATTCTAGAAGAGCGAGTCTCTGACTCGCAATGGCCGCTTCGCGGCGGGAGGGTGGGCTTTTTAAAATCGCTGCAGCATAGAACACCTTGCTGTGGCCTCCAGAGGGATCCTAACAATTAATCTGCTCCCTGTATGGTGCCAGCTCACTGTGTGCACTGAAGGGAGCAGTGTATGTGTGTTAGATCACTATTTATTTCCGAGTAGTCCGAGCATCTCGGCGGTACTCGGTGCTCGCCGAGCACCCCGAGTACCGAGATACTCGTGCGAGTACCGAGTAGCGACGAGCATACTCGCTCAACACTATTCATGATGCCCCATGTCACATCACAAGTTTTAGTTAAAATAATGAATCATCATATACTATTTGCTAATTAAGGGATTCTCCACAAAATGCTTTAAATTTCATTATTTAAAGGGGTTGTCCGGGCTTATGTTTTATTTCATATTTATATCTAGGCTGCAAAATGTTGACAATCTGCAATATACATGTTGTCAACATTTTGCAGGGTTTCCTAGATATAAACACATTTGCGGCTGGCAGAGAATGTCTAGGGGGCGTGATTGTGCATGCTGTTCGTCTACACCTACTCTAGCACAATCACGCCCCCTCCCCTATTCCTAGTATGGCCAGCCACCCCCAGGCCATACATGCCCGCCCCCTGCCCACTAAACACTATGGAATGCCACCACCCCCAGGGCTCCTACTGGCCGCCCCAGCCCCTAACATCACCACCCACCCTCTGCAAAACAGCGGTCCCCAGTGCACTGATACAAGGTGCCGAAACCGCTGCTGTGAAAGCGATTCCGGCACACTGTGTCAGTGCAGCAGGGGACCCGCTGCATATGTGTGCCGCTCACCCTCCATGTCCTGTGCAGCCGGTGGTCCTCCGCCCTGGTCCCGGTCATGTGCAGCCGGGGTCCACACTCTGCAGCCGTATCTGTGCTGTGTGGAGCGGTGCCCGTCGCCAGCTTGCTCCAGACCTCCAGTACCATAGAGCTGGTGGAGCGGTCCTCTCTATAAAACATAAGCCCGGACAACCCCTTTAAGCTCATCTCATTTGTGTCCAAGAGCTTAAACTCGAATTTTTCAAGTTATACGTCTAGAATGGTGATCTCCAAAGACCTGCTGCTGGAGTTGGAATTAGGTGAGCATACACTGTTATAGTTCTTGTGATTTCTTCATCCTCTAGCCTATACTTTTTTCAGCCATTTTCTATAAGGTATCACCCTATGTGGAACTCTGTTTTTTCTTATGAACTTTATCTTCAATTTTAGCATGAGTTTTAACTGTACACCCTGGAGCATTGCATAATAGTATATTTATTTATTAAAGGGAATTTGTCAGTAGGTTTTCGCCACCTCATCTGATAGCAACGTAATGTAGGTAAAGATGCCCTGAATGAAAAGGTGTGTAGGCTCAGTGCAATTCTTTTTTATCAATGGCTTATGCCTACTTTATCAATATAGTCAATAGGGTATAATGGTGTGCACACCGCGTAGGTGGTGAGTGGAGGTGCCAACTAACAGGATTTCTTCAATCCCAGTAAATACAAATATGGATACAAAGTTGCACACTCCTTTAGATGTTTTTGATGCAAGGTTTATTATGAACAGTTAATGGCCACAGATGTCAACGCGTTTCGGCTTTAACCAAAGCCTTGATCACGACAATTGGCTATGAAACAAAACAAATAAAAGTGTATAAATATTTACAAACATATGGTGTCACCTGTGCTGTAGAGAGCACAGGAAAAAGGCAATTTACATATTTACATAGGTCAACGATACTGTTGAGGACAGCAAGAATGTATTACTGTCCCAGAGGATGTTATTAGTACATAGAAGGTAATAGGGGAGCTGAGCAGTTAGTTTAGGGAGTGCCAAAGAGTTGGTCAGTAGCGATTGGAGGAAGGTATAGATAGGTTAGAGAGGAATTAAATATAAATAGGTGTATATAGATATGCTTAATTAGACATATTTAGTTAGAGAGATAGGGTCGTAGTATGAAAAAGTATCCGAGTTACCAGGTGTGGGTCATGGAATGTTCTAGGATAAGATTGGAAAGAGGCGTCTTTCCTTGGTGGCGAACGCTCGATTAAGGTGGTTTGCTTTATTTCAATAATTCCCAAATGGGGATAGGCGTTTTTCAGCACGGTCCTATGGAAAGCAATATCATAGCTGTCACTATTATGGCAAGAAGATCAACCAGAGCTAAATAAAGTACCATGTAGCGTTAGTCCCTCCAAGCTGACAAATCATTAGTATTATGTGATTATATAGTTTGATTATATCTCCTTAATTTCAATGTAGCCTAAAAAGATATATGTGTCAAATAGGTTGTATAATATATGTGCAGAGCTAATCGTTGTCAAAACAAAAGTTCCTTCTGCTTTTTACCCAAAGTGCATGTTGGGCATTAATGGACAGAGTGCCTGTCATTATATAGTTAAATACCTTCTTTCAGTGATAGGTCCGCCCCCGTCAGAGTCCTGGTAGGAATGAGCACAGTGTGTTATCGGTTGCAGCTATTTATAGCAGAAAACAGGAAGTGGGGAATCCGCACATGCTCAGTAGCGTGTCTCGGACAAAGTGTGGCAGAAGTGCCATGTTAGGTATATGCTAACCAGTGACTGCTTGTAGTTGAGAGTGCAATGCATCATGGGAGGGAAGGGGAGGAGCCGTTCTCAGCCTGTCAGCTTCAGTGTAAACAATGCTGTTAGTAGTAATTATAGCAGGAGATCGGTGTGAAGGGGGGCTGATTGTCAGCATGAATGAAGGGTGTGTTATGGAGTATTCCACAGGAGGTATATTATACAAGAAGACAAGATCAATATTAGATATTTCAGTATTAGGAAGAATGTAAAAGGCCCAAAGGGTGAAGACATTGAGAGGAACAGAAGACATATACTTTATCAATATTGTGACGTCATGCTTAGTATCTTATAGTAGATATATTGTTCTCATGTATTATATCTCAGAGTAATGGCATACATATTGGTTATGATCCAATAAAAATGGATCTAGATGATAAGATTTATTATTTCACTTCAGGAAAAATGGGAGAGAAGTGAGTTAGTACAATGGAAACTGTGATGGAGACAACCCTTGTTAAAAACAAGGTCAGCTGGACCACTGCTTCATTGTTATGTTGAAGGCAACAATGTGTATATAGTGCCTAAAACTTCTAAGGCACAAATTTCTTCGGTCACATTCTTCATTTATAACCTATATTGGGGGAAAAAAGGTTAAGAGACACAGGGGGTCCCAACCCTCAGCAACAGATATCTAGGTCATTAGGAGCAAGACTAATATCTATACGGTACAGGCTCTAGTTGGGATCTTACCATTCCAGTGCAACGACTAGGGGAAGGGAAGGTGAAAGGGTTTGGCGACCCTTATCTCTCAGTATATCTAAAGTAAGTGGAAGAAAAAAAGGAAAGATCATTAGTGGGTTATTTTAACAGAACCAATCCATTTCTCTATTGAGCCCATGAGGATGTAGTGTTTTCAGTGTGTAGATCCAAAAACTTTCCCTGCTCTTCAGTAATTTGACATGATCACCACCTCGTCTGGGTCTCTCTACTTGTTCGATGATCTGGTACCGTAGTTGTGATATAGAGTGATTAGCCTCATGGAAGTGGTGTGGTATGGGTAAGCAATTCCTTTCACATCTAATGGTAGACTTGTGGCTAGCTATTCTTTCCTTGATATGTTGGGTAGTCTCACCTACATAGAGGAGGCCACAGGGACACTTGATTATATATACAACGAAGTTGGAGTTACAAGTGTAAAAACCTTTGATGGGATATGTTTTGCCTGTGTGGGGGTGTGTGAAGTGTTCACCCCGGATTATATTGGAACATGATGGACAGTTCAAACATGGGAAGGTTCCCCTCTTTGGTGTATCTAGGAATGTTTGTTTCGGTAATGTTTTCAAGCTCCCAATATCGGCTCTCACTATTTTATCCTTGAGGTTTGGTGGACGTCGTTTACACATGAGTGGTGGGGTACTGAATACTTCCATGTTGGGATATGCTCTTTGAAGAAGAGGCCAATGATGTTTAATTATGTTATATACAACTGGCATTGATGGGTGGTGTCCATGTACAAAGGGGATTCTTTCCGGTTTGTTGATGGAGATAGAGGTTTCTGGTGGATTTAGTATTCTGTCAGTTTCCTCCATAAGGAGTTTCTTGGGGTATTGGCGTTCAAGGAATTTCTTGTTCATCTCCTCAAGTCTAACCGGTAGGATCTCCTTCTCTGATACAATACGGGCCACCCGTTGAAATTGAGATCTAGGCAGACTATTTTTGGTGGTGGAGGGGTGACAACTACTATAGAGTAGGAGGCCGTTCTTATCAGTAGGTTTTTGGTAGAGGTCAGAGCCTAATGTGTTGTTACTTTTTTTGAAAATTTTAGTATCAAGGAAACTCACTTCGGTGTCGCTGGATGTCATAGTGAAAGAGAGTTCCTGTCTTATTGTGTTAATTTCAGTAAAAAATGAGTCAAGTGAAGTTTGATTACCATGCCAAATACAAAATATATCATCGATATATCTTAGCCATATCAAGGCGTGGTTTTGGAAGAGAGAATTTGGGTATATGTGCTGGGTTTCAAAATCATGCATGTATAGATTTGCATACGCCGGTGCGACATTTGAGCCCATAGCGGTCCCCCGTTTCTGGACATAGAAGTCGTCACCATACAAGAAATAGTTTTCCCTCAGGACCAGATTCAATAGGTCTAGGCAAAGTTCGATGGAATTTGGAGTAAGGGTACTTGTAGTTTCAAGGGCTCTCTGGGTGGCCTCCATACCCTTGTCATGATCGATCGAGGTATAGAGGCTGTTTACATCCATGGTAGCCAAAAGGCTACCAGGAGGGATTGAGTTTAGTTGGCGAATTTTTGATAGAAAGTCATTCGTGTCTAGTACAAAGGAATCCATTTTTGTCGCTAATGGTGTAAGGATTTTCTCTAAATACACAGATAATGGAGCTAGTATGGAATCAGTTGAGGCTACAATTGGTCGCCCCGGTGGATTGGTGAAATTTTTATGAATTTTTGGCAGGATATATATGACTGGAGTGATGGGGTTGGAATTAGTTAGAAAAGTCTTTGTTTTGGCATCTATAGTACCCATATGGAGATGCTTGGTCAGTGTGGAATCTATTTTCCTCTGAATTGAATATAGTGGGTCTGTGTTTATTCTATTGTAAGTGGTGTGTCGCTCAACTGTCTCTCAATCTCCATTTTGTAGTCTCTTTTGTTCATGATTACTATAGAATTACCCTTGTCGGCTGGTTTTATAGTAATTGCTTTATTGTGCTGTAGGGCAGTAAGGGCTTGGGTTTCCTCAGATGTTATATTATTTTTGGTTTTGAATAATCCTAGTTGATGGTCGTGAATATGGGAATCAACATCTCTCTGTATTAGGGAGATTAGTGTCTCAGTTGCATGGTTGGTCTTGGGCGGCATGAATGAACTCTTATTTCTCAGACCCAAGGATGTTATGTTCATTGGGTCGTTGGTGGCTCTTTGTATGTTCAGGATTGGTCTGTTTTCTAATAACCCAAAATGAGTTTTTAGTCTAATCGTTCTGTAAAAATTCTGTAGATCTTTCTGTAGGGTGAATGAGTCCCATCTAGGTGTTGGACAAAAAGATAGGCCTTTATTTAGTACCCTATACTCGGTGGGGGAGAGGGTATAGTCTGATATGTTAACTATAAGGTTGGGACCCTTACCTGTGCTCGCGATCTCGTGTGTGGTCGTCCTCCTCCTCCTTGACCTCCGCGTGGGTTTACTCTTTTTGGGCGTGCGGGTAAAAAAGGGGCACCCCCTCTGTTGCCCGTACTGGAGTCGCTTCCGGATCCTGAGGAAGGTGGCTGGCCTGGATAGGGTTGCCATGGTCTTGGGGCGTAGGTGATGGGTTCGTTCCATAGATATACACGATTTTGTTCGTAATCCTCGACGTCCCTCTGGAATTTTTGTCGTTTTCTATCTTGAAGAATTTTCTTGAAGTTATTGATAGTATCGTTAACCCTGTTCTTCAGGTCAGCTAGGTCATTCGATGTGAAAGATCCTACTAGTTGGGCTTCAATTACAGCCACCTTCTCCTTAGATTCGGTAATAGCAACCTGTAGATGTTCAATCGTTAAAGCAATCAAATCAAAGGAGCATTTATTTAGGATCTGTTGGAACTTTTTGCAGTAGTCCTCTTTGTCGGAGAAGATCGTGGGTCTGATATTACTCCTCAATCCCCTTGGAATCTTTTTCTGGCGGTAATATTCCGCTAGGGTTCTAGAATGCAGATCAAGTGAGACGAACCTCCTTCGTTCCTTCTCAAACTCCTTGGCTCTCAGATCCTTACTGGGTACTTTTAGAAACTCGGTGGATGCCGTGACCTGGGCCACGATCTCATCTCGTACAGTATCGTCGTAGACGAATGATTCACTGGACATTTAGAGAAAGCGGGTGCAACAACCAAGAGATAAGTACAGTCAATAGGGTATAATGGTGTGCACACCGCGTAGGTGGTGAGTGGAGGTGCCAACTAACAGGATTTCTTCAATCCCAGTAAATACAAATATGGATACAAAGTTGCACACTCCTTTAGATGTTTTTGATGCAAGGTTTATTATGAACAGTTAATGGCCACAGATGTCAACGCGTTTCGGCTTTAACCAAAGCCTTGATCACGACAATTGGCTATGAAACAAAACAAATAAAAGTGTATAAATATTTACAAACTTTATTTAGCTCTGGTTGATCTTCTTGCCATAATAGTGACAGCTATGATATTGCTTTCCATAGGACCGTGCTGAAAAACGCCTATCCCCATTTGGGAATTATTGAAATAAAGCAAACCACCTTAATCGAGCGTTCGCCACCAAGGAAAGACGCCTCTTTCCAATCTTATCCTAGAACATTCCATGACCCACACCTGGTAACTCGGATACTTTTTCATACTACGACCCTATCTCTCTAACTAAATATGTCTAATTAAGCATATCTATATACACCTATTTATATTTAATTCCTCTCTAACCTATCTATACCTTCCTCCAATCGCTACTGACCAACTCTTTGGCACTCCCTAAACTAACTGCTCAGCTCCCCTATTACCTTCTATGTACTAATAACATCCTCTGGGACAGTAATACATTCTTGCTGTCCTCAACAGTATCGTTGACCTATGTAAATATGTAAATTGCCTTTTTCCTGTGCTCTCTACAGCACAGGTGACACCATATGTTTGTAAATATTTATACACTTTTATTTGTTTTGTTTCATAGCCAATTGTCGTGATCAAGGCTTTGGTTAAAGCCGAAACGCGTTGACATCTGTGGCCATTAACTGTTCATAATAAACCTTGCATCAAAAACATCTAAAGGAGTGTGCAACTTTGTATCCATATTTGTATTTACTGGGATTGAAGAAATCCTGTTAGTTGGCACCTCCACTCACCACCTACGCGGTGTGCACACCATTATACCCTATTGACTGTACTTATCTCTTGGTTGTTGCACCCGCTTTCTCTAAATGTCCAGTGAATCATTCGTCTACGACGATACTGTACGAGATGAGATCGTGGCCCAGGTCACGGCATCCACCGAGTTTCTAAAAGTACCCAGTAAGGATCTGAGAGCCAAGGAGTTTGAGAAGGAACGAAGGAGGTTCGTCTCACTTGATCTGCATTCTAGAACCCTAGCGGAATATTACCGCCAGAAAAAGATTCCAAGGGGATTGAGGAGTAATATCAGACCCACGATCTTCTCCGACAAAGAGGACTACTGCAAAAAGTTCCAACAGATCCTAAATAAATGCTCCTTTGATTTGATTGCTTTAACGATTGAACATCTACAGGTTGCTATTACCGAATCTAAGGAGAAGGTGGCTGTAATTGAAGCCCAACTAGTAGGATCTTTCACATCGAATGACCTAGCTGACCTGAAGAACAGGGTTAACGATACTATCAATAACTTCAAGAAAATTCTTCAAGATAGAAAACGACAAAAATTCCAGAGGGACGTCGAGGATTACGAACAAAATCGTGTATATCTATGGAACGAACCCATCACCTACGCCCCAAGACCATGGCAACCCTATCCAGGCCAGCCACCTTCCTCAGGATCCGGAAGCGACTCCAGTACGGGCAACAGAGGGGGTGCCCCTTTTTTACCCGCACGCCCAAAAAGAGTAAACCCACGCGGAGGTCAAGGAGGAGGAGGACGACCACACACGAGATCGCGAGCACAGGTAAGGGTCCCAACCTTATAGTTAACATATCAGACTATACCCTCTCCCCCACCGAGTATAGGGTACTAAATAAAGGCCTATCTTTTTGTCCAACACCTAGATGGGACTCATTCACCCTACAGAAAGATCTACAGAATTTTTACAGAACGATTAGACTAAAAACTCATTTTGGGTTATTAGAAAACAGACCAATCCTGAACATACAAAGAGCCACCAACGACCCAATGAACATAACATCCTTGGGTCTGAGAAATAAGAGTTCATTCATGCCGCCCAAGACCAACCATGCAACTGAGACACTAATCTCCCTAATACAGAGAGATGTTGATTCCCATATTCACGACCATCAACTAGGATTATTCAAAACCAAAAATAATATAACATCTGAGGAAACCCAAGCCCTTACTGCCCTACAGCACAATAAAGCAATTACTATAAAACCAGCCGACAAGGGTAATTCTATAGTAATCATGAACAAAAGAGACTACAAAATGGAGATTGAGAGACAGTTGAGCGACACCACCACTTACAATAGAATAAACACAGACCCACTATATTCAATTCAGAGGAAAATAGATTCCACACTGACCAAGCATCTCCATATGGGTACTATAGATGCCAAAACAAAGACTTTTCTAACTAATTCCAACCCCATCACTCCAGTCATATATATCCTGCCAAAAATTCATAAAAATTTCACCAATCCACCGGGGCGACCAATTGTAGCCTCAACTGATTCCATACTAGCTCCATTATCTGTGTATTTAGAGAAAATCCTTACACCATTAGCGACAAAAATGGATTCCTTTGTACTAGACACGAATGACTTTCTATCAAAAATTCGCCAACTAAACTCAATCCCTCCTGGTAGCCTTTTGGCTACCATGGATGTAAACAGCCTCTATACCTCGATCGATCATGACAAGGGTATGGAGGCCACCCAGAGAGCCCTTGAAACTACAAGTACCCTTACTCCAAATTCCATCGAACTTTGCCTAGACCTATTGAATCTGGTCCTGAGGGAAAACTATTTCTTGTATGGTGACGACTTCTATGTCCAGAAACGGGGGACCGCTATGGGCTCAAATGTCGCACCGGCGTATGCAAATCTATACATGCATGATTTTGAAACCCAGCACATATACCCAAATTCTCTCTTCCAAAACCACGCCTTGATATGGCTAAGATATATCGATGATATATTTTGTATTTGGCATGGTAATCAAACTTCACTTGACTCATTTTTTACTGAAATTAACACAATAAGACAGGAACTCTCTTTCACTATGACATCCAGCGACACCGAAGTGAGTTTCCTTGATACTAAAATTTTCAAAAAAAGTAACAACACATTAGGCTCTGACCTCTACCAAAAACCTACTGATAAGAACGGCCTCCTACTCTATAGTAGTTGTCACCCCTCCACCACCAAAAATAGTCTGCCTAGATCTCAATTTCAACGGGTGGCCCGTATTGTATCAGAGAAGGAGATCCTACCGGTTAGACTTGAGGAGATGAACAAGAAATTCCTTGAACGCCAATACCCCAAGAAACTCCTTATGGAGGAAACTGACAGAATACTAAATCCACCAGAAACCTCTATCTCCATCAACAAACCGGAAAGAATCCCCTTTGTACATGGACACCACCCATCAATGCCAGTTGTATATAACATAATTAAACATCATTGGCCTCTTCTTCAAAGAGCATATCCCAACATGGAAGTATTCAGTACCCCACCACTCATGTGTAAACGACGTCCACCAAACCTCAAGGATAAAATAGTGAGAGCCGATATTGGGAGCTTGAAAACATTACCGAAACAAACATTCCTAGATACACCAAAGAGGGGAACCTTCCCATGTTTGAACTGTCCATCATGTTCCAATATAATCCGGGGTGAACACTTCACACACCCCCACACAGGCAAAACATATCCCATCAAAGGTTTTTACACTTGTAACTCCAACTTCGTTGTATATATAATCAAGTGTCCCTGTGGCCTCCTCTATGTAGGTGAGACTACCCAACATATCAAGGAAAGAATAGCTAGCCACAAGTCTACCATTAGATGTGAAAGGAATTGCTTACCCATACCACACCACTTCCATGAGGCTAATCACTCTATATCACAACTACGGTACCAGATCATCGAACAAGTAGAGAGACCCAGACGAGGTGGTGATCATGTCAAATTACTGAAGAGCAGGGAAAGTTTTTGGATCTACACACTGAAAACACTACATCCTCATGGGCTCAATAGAGAAATGGATTGGTTCTGTTAAAATAACCCACTAATGATCTTTCCTTTTTTTCTTCCACTTACTTTAGATATACTGAGAGATAAGGGTCGCCAAACCCTTTCACCTTCCCTTCCCCTAGTCGTTGCACTGGAATGGTAAGATCCCAACTAGAGCCTGTACCGTATAGATATTAGTCTTGCTCCTAATGACCTAGATATCTGTTGCTGAGGGTTGGGACCCCCTGTGTCTCTTAACCTTTTTTCCCCCAATATAGGTTATAAATGAAGAATGTGACCGAAGAAATTTGTGCCTTAGAAGTTTTAGGCACTATATACACATTGTTGCCTTCAACATAACAATGAAGCAGTGGTCCAGCTGACCTTGTTTTTAACAAGGGTTGTCTCCATCACAGTTTCCATTGTACTAACTCACTTCTCTCCCATTTTTCCTGAAGTGAAATAATAAATCTTATCATCTAGATCCATTTTTATTGGATCATAACCAATATGTATGCCATTACTCTGAGATATAATACATGAGAACAATATATCTACTATAAGATACTAAGCATGACGTCACAATATTGATAAAGTATATGTCTTCTGTTCCTCTCAATGTCTTCACCCTTTGGGCCTTTTACATTCTTCCTAATACTGAAATATCTAATATTGATCTTGTCTTCTTGTATAATATACCTCCTGTGGAATACTCCATAACACACCCTTCATTCATGCTGACAATCAGCCCCCCTTCACACCGATCTCCTGCTATAATTACTACTAACAGCATTGTTTACACTGAAGCTGACAGGCTGAGAACGGCTCCTCCCCTTCCCTCCCATGATGCATTGCACTCTCAACTACAAGCAGTCACTGGTTAGCATATACCTAACATGGCACTTCTGCCACACTTTGTCCGAGACACGCTACTGAGCATGTGCGGATTCCCCACTTCCTGTTTTCTGCTATAAATAGCTGCAACCGATAACACACTGTGCTCATTCCTACCAGGACTCTGACGGGGGCGGACCTATCACTGAAAGAAGGTATTTAACTATATAATGACAGGCACTCTGTCCATTAATGCCCAACATGCACTTTGGGTAAAAAGCAGAAGGAACTTTTGTTTTGACAACGATTAGCTCTGCACATATATTATACAACCTATTTGACACATATATCTTTTTAGGCTACATTGAAATTAAGGAGATATAATCAAACTATATAATCACATAATACTAATGATTTGTCAGCTTGGAGGGACTAACGCTACATGGTACTTTATTTAGCTCTGGTTGATCTTCTTGCCATAATAGTGACAGCTATGATATTGCTTTCCATAGGACCGTGCTGAAAAACGCCTATCCCCATTTGGGAATTATTGAAATAAAGCAAACCACCTTAATCGAGCGTTCGCCACCAAGGAAAGACGCCTCTTTCCAATCTTATCCTAGAACATTCCATGACCCACACCTGGTAACTCGGATACTTTTTCATACTACGACCCTATCTCTCTAACTAAATATGTCTAATTAAGCATATCTATATACACCTATTTATATTTAATTCCTCTCTAACCTATCTATACCTTCCTCCAATCGCTACTGACCAACTCTTTGGCACTCCCTAAACTAACTGCTCAGCTCCCCTATTACCTTCTATGTACTAATAACATCCTCTGGGACAGTAATACATTCTTGCTGTCCTCAACAGTATCGTTGACCTATGTAAATATGTAAATTGCCTTTTTCCTGTGCTCTCTACAGCACAGGTGACACCATATGTTTGTAAATATTTATACACTTTTATTTGTTTTGTTTCATAGCCAATTGTCGTGATCAAGGCTTTGGTTAAAGCCGAAACGCGTTGACATCTGTGGCCATTAACTGTTCATAATAAACCTTGCATCAAAAACATCTAAAGGAGTGTGCAACTTTGTATCCATATTTGTACTTTATCAATATAACTTACAATATGTATGCTAAAAAATCTTAAATAAAATAAAAAATATGTATTTTTTAACCGTGTACTGGATATCTATTAAAATTATTTTTATCAAATTTTTTTATATAAAATGCTTTAAAACATTAAAATCCTATTGTATATATATACAGTTATTTCTATGAATCCAATAAGTTTCTCATTACTCTTCTGGACAGGGTTCTGTTCCATTAGTGGGGGTGATGTCTCTCAGAATCCATATGGGGTGCCCTAAAAAATATTTTAGTGTATCAGTATATATATATATCTTTCTGTTGGCTATTATTGTATATTAAGCTTGGGTGGTTTCTCTTACCTCTATTTATTGCTCTATATGTTATCTTCTTGCCGGGCTACGTATTGCTTGATCCAACTAAATCCAACAATGTATCACATACACTACTGCTCAAGCCATTCTGACACAAAGAATTTGTTTTCAGGCATTTAGTGAGGTGAGAAAGTTGCCCCCGCCCACACCAGGCTCTCAATAGAGATTGTGCATTCACTGTGAGGTGTCAACCACAACAGGGGGTGTGTCGGACTACCTTGCACATGGCTTTCTAGTCTTGCAATGTTAATCACTGGTTAATAAACCCATTAATTTAAGTAAACAATTGCTCAGACACAGATAACGGAAGCACAGTTCCTTTTTGTTTTTAACTCTTCAACTTACATAGTAAAAACCTGCTGACAGATTGCCTTTAAGTCTCTATGATATACTATTACATCACAGAGCATATCTGGGTGTTTTAAGTGGGCTCCGGAGTTGAGCCCACTCCACACAAAGCAGATTTCAGCTATTTTACATAGTAGGCATCAATATTCCACAGCAGCAATCAGTGTTATCACTCATCCTTGCTGTTAACTCCTTAAATGCTGTTGTCAGTCTCTGATAGTGGCATTTAGTCACTGTGATCCAACTAACCCAGATGTTCATTCAGGTGCATATCACCTTAAACACGCAATGCAGTTGTGGGAAGCCAATGGGTTACTATGATATCCAGAGAATTACTGAAGGCACCTGTGCCTGTCATGATAACTCTTCTGTGACATCCAGTCACTGGTCATAAAAGACTATGTTTTCTGCTGTGTGCAGTAAAATTGGAGTAATGCTATATATACCACTGGTTAAACACTGGTTAAATAATTGCAAGTTCAAGTCCTCTATGATGATCGCAAAAAGAAGCAAAGAGCAAAAATTAGGTTGTTTTAAAATAATAATAATAATAATAATATATATTTATATATATATACAGTATATATATTTAAAAGTATGGAACATAAGAATTCAAATTACCCCCATTTTCCCAGTTAAATATATAGAAACTAGATGGCGGCCCGATTCTAAAGAATCGGGTATTCTAGCCTATGGTTAGCAGGGTATACATGGGCTCAGTGGTTAGCAGAGTATAGAGGCGGCTCTGTGGTTAGCAGAGTATAAAGGCGGCTCTGTGGTTAGCAGAGTATAAAGGCGGGTCTGTGGTTAGCAGACTATATAGCGGCTCTGAGTGGTTAGCAGATTATACAGGCGGGTCTGTGGGTAGCAGATTATACAGGCGGCTCTGTGGGTAGCAGAGTATAAAGGTGGCTCTGTGGTTAGCAGACTATATAGCGGCTTTAGCTGATTATACAGGCGGGTCTGTGGGTAGCAGATTATACAGGCGGCTCTGTGGGTAGCAGAGTATAGAGGCGGGTCTGTGGGTAGCAGAGTATAGAAGCGGGTCTGTGGGTAGCAGAGTATACAGGGGGCTCTGTGGGTAGCAGAGTATAGAGGGGGCTCTGTGGGTAGCAGAGTATACAGGCAGCTCTGTGGGTAGCAGAGTATACAGGCGGCTCTGTGGTTAGCAGAGTATAAAGGCGGCTCTGTGGTTAGCAGAGTATAAAGGCAGGTCTGTGGTTAGCAGACTATATAGCGGCTGAGTGGTTAGCAGATTATACAGGCGGGTCTGTGGGTAGCAGATTATACAGGCGACTCTGTGGGTAGCAGAGTATAGAGGCGGGTCTGTGGGTAGCAGAGTATAGAGGCGGGTCTGTGGATAGCAGAGTATAAAGGCAGGTCTGTGGTTAGCAGACTATATAGCAGCTGAGTGGTTAGCAGATTATACAGGCGGGTCTGTGGTAGCAGATTATACAGGCGACTCTGTGGGTAGCAGAGTATAGAGGCGGGTCTGTGGGTAGCAGAGTATAGAGGCGGCTCTGTGGGTAGCAGAGTATAGAGGCGGCTCTGTGGGTAGCAGAGTATACAGGCGGGTCTGTGGGTAGCAGAGTATAGAGGCGGGTCTGTGGGTAGCAGAGTATACAGGCGGCTCTGTGGGTAGCAGAGTATACGGGCGGCTCTGTAGTTAGCAGAGTATACAGGCGGGTCTGTGGGTAGCAGAGTATACAGGCGGGTCTGTGGGTAGCAGAGTATACAGGTGGGTCTGTGGGTAGCAGAGTATACAGGCGGCTCTGTGGGTGCCAGAGTATACAGGCGGGTCTGTTGGTAGCAGAGTATAGAGGCGGGTCTGTGAGTAGCAGAGTATACAGGCGGGTCTGTTGGTAGCAGAGTATAGAGGCGGGTCTGTGGGTAGCAGAGTATACAGGCGGCTCTGTGGGTAGCAGAGTATACAGGCAGGTCTGTGGGCAGCAGATTATAGAGGCGGGTCTGTGGGTAGCAGAGTATACAGGCGGCTCTGTGGGTAGCAGAGTATACAGGCGGCTCTGTAGTTAGCAGAGTATAAAGGCGGCTCTGTGGTTAGCAGAGTATAAAGGCGGGTCTGTGGTTAGCAGACTATATAGCGGCTCAGTGGTTAGCAGATTATACAAGCGGGTCTGTGGTAGCAGATTATACAGGCGGCTCTGTGGGTAGCAGAGTATACAGGCGGCTCTGTGGGTAGCAGATTATACAGGCGGGTCTGGAGGGTTGAGGAGAGGTGGCTGGAGGGTTGAGGAGAGCACCATATACTACAGGATTATCTCTTATTAGATAGTTTTATTGCGTTTTAAAATTGTCCAGTGTGGACCGTGTTACAGTGTTAGTGCTTGACATACACATAAAATAAACCCTCCCCCACACCCGAAAACACAAATTCAATTGTATTGAGGAAGAAATGGTGATTCTATGTGTCACCTAAACAGTGCTGAGGTCCCATATAATACCTATCGGTTTGTCTGGATGTGTGAGCTCCAGGCTTAAGCCATATAGGTATTAGTCTGTCTGTCACTTTTCAGTCACTGTTTAATACATTACAAGCGGAGTCCTTAATACGTATTTTTTGTCAGGTCTCCTAAGTAAGGTAATCTTTAATCATACATTTCACATCCACCTAATACAATGATGATGTATACATATATGTGGCCATGAGTTATGGTCCTATTCCTGCCCGACGCGTTCTGCCTTTCTTATAGTATAAAGGCTCTTCAGGGGCTCATGCATCAAGATATTTGATATAGAAATACATCAGATGGTGGTTGGGCTCCTTAAGATACTCAGGTAGCCCAATTTGTGAGATCTGGTCCCAGGTTGATTTCCTTATCTCAGATGAAGATTATAAAGATCCTATATGTGTATATGGGAATCTCACGTCCACAGGGATTTCTTTCTGAAAATATATGAAAGAGCCATGGTTGTCATATCAAGAGGTATCCCCACTAATAGTTTAGGTTGGGTATTTTTGTCCTAAGACCCTCCACCGTTAAGAAGAAGTGAATATATTCAGCTATCCATATTCACCACTGTGTTGGTGTATGAGGTATACAACAGTGGGTATTGGTTGAAATACCTATGATGTCACACAGTTCACTTTTCCAGGACCAGATAGTCACTTTGGCTCTTGTTGTGTTTTATACAAGTAGCTCTACAAAAAAGGAAGGAATGGAAGAGGGTTTTTTCCTATATATATATATATATATACATATGTACATACAGTGCCTACAAGTAGTATTCAACCCCCTGCAGATTTAGGTGGTTTGATAAGATGCAAATAAGTTAGAGCCTTCAAACTGCAAACGAGAGTAGGATTTATTAACAGAAGCATAAATCTTACAAACCAAAAAGTTATGTTGCTCAGTTGAATTTTAATAAATTTTAAACATAAAAGTGTGGGTCAATTATTATTCAACCCCTAGGTTTAATATTTTGTGGAATAACCCTTGTTTGCAATTACAGCTAATAATCGTCTTTTATAAGACCTGATCAGGCCGGCACAGGTCTCTAGAGTTATCTTGGCCCACCCCTCATGCAGATCTTCTCCAAGTTATCTAGGTTCTTTGGGTGTCTCATGTGGACTTTAATCTTGAGCTCCTTCCACAAGTTTTCAATTGGGTTAGGGTCAGGAGACTGACTAGGCCACTCCATCACCTTGATTTTTTCCCTCTTGAACCAGGCCTTGGTTTTCTTGGCTGTGTGCTTTTGGTCGTTGTCTTGTTGGAAGATGAAATTACGACCCATCTTAAGATCCTTGATGGAGGAGTGGAGGTTCTTGGCCAAAATCTCCAGGTAGGCCGTGCTATCCATCTTCCCATGGATGCGGACCAGATGGCCAGGCCCCTTGGCTGAGAAACAGCACCACAGCAAGATGCTGCCACCACCATGCTTGACTGCAGGGATGGTATTCTTGGGGTCGTATGCAGTGCCATCCAGTCTCCAAACGTCACGTGTGTGGTTGGCACCAAAGATCTCGATCTTGGTCTCATCAGACCATAGAACCTTGAACCAGTCTGTCTCAGAGTCCTCCAAGTGATCATGAGCAAACTGTAGACGAGCCTTGACATGACGCTTTGAAAGTAAAGGTACCTTACGGGCTCGTCTGGAACGTCTCCAATGGTCTCATTGCGGTGGAGTACGTTACTTATGGTATTGACTAAAACCAATGTCCCCACTGCCATGAGATCTTCCCGGAGCTCCTTCCTTGCTGTCCTTGGGTTAGCCTTGACTCTTCGGACAAGCCTGGCCTCGGCACGGGAGGAAACTTTCAAAGGCTGTCCAGGCCGTGGAAGGCTAACAGTAGTTCCATAAGCCTTCCACTTCCGGATGATGCTCCCAACAGTGGAGACAGGTAGGCCCAACTCCTTGGAAAGGGTTTTGTACCCCTTGCCAGCCTTGTGACCCTCCACGATCTTGTCTCTGATGGCCTTGGAATGCTCCTTTGTTTTTCCCATGTTGACCATGTATGAGTGCTGTTCACAAGTTTGGGGAGGGTCTTAAATAGTCAGAAAAGGCTGGCAAAAGAGATTAATTAATCCACACATGTGAAGCTCATTGTTCTTTGTGCCTGAACTACTTCTTAATACTTTAGGGGGACCAAACAGAATGCTGGTGGTTTGAGGGGTTGAATAATAAATGACCCTCTGAATTAACTTTTAACGCTTTAAAAAAAAAAAAAAAAAAAATTAAAAAATCTTTTTGGCTGCACTGCATTTCCCACTTCCAGGCTGATCTACAGTCCAAATATCACAATGCCAAGTTAATTCCGCATGTGTCAACCAGCTAAATCTGCAGGGGGTTGAATACTACTTGTAGGCACTGTATATATATGTGTATATATATAAGTGGAGACATGAAAGACAACCGTGTGGGAACAATTAGGGGAAAGAGAAGGAGGAAATTATTGACCTTATGTATGTTTTTAGATTAATAAAACATACCCTCCAGATGTTCCAAGGTTCCCCTATCGTCCGGACCCCTAAAGTTGTAAGTTCTGTGGTCCTGAAATGCATATACATACGTATAGTATATTTCTATACATGTTAAATTAGGTTCTAGTTAGTAAATTAGAATAAAAATACCTTGTCTGGATGTTGTGTCCTTTATTAGATGTGGACAGTCTCACTATTAGATGGAAACTTGTTGTGAGAACAATTGTCTCCTGTGTCCTTCTATGTGTTGTGATCACTTAGATACTGTCTCTGTGGACAACACATAGACAACTGTTATTTTACTTATGTGGATTTTCTAACCTTTGTTCCGTCCTCCCATGTTTCCAAATACCTCTCCTGTGGGGAAACACAGCCTGGTGTTCAACCTCAGATAAGCGTCTGTTGCGCGGTCAGCATCTCCACCTTCAGTGTTAGATGTGAACCGCCGCCCGACTGCAGGGTTAATATAGTACCGCCCCACTCACGGTCTGTGTGTCTCCTCCCAGCGTTCAATGGACATGTGCGTAGCGCGTGCGTTCCAGCTGGAACGCTCGATTCTCTATTGCGCGTGCGCCCGCCTCTCTCCTTAGCAACGCGTCTCTCCGTCGGCTCCGTGTATATCACAAGGTGGGCGGGAGCCAGTAACGCGCACGCGCACATGTCCTCTGCCCATGTAAACACTGCAATGTTTCCGTTAGTGATCCGGGGAGTGTTTTAGATGGGTGACGTTTGCCAGCATTTGGGTCAGTAATTATTGGGGGTATTAATTTTGTGATTAAGTCCCACATGCAGTAGATCTGGAGGTTTTTAAGGAACAGAGGTATATTTTAACAGTTATCACTAAAGTTATAGAAAGCGGACACATATTCCAGACTAAGGGACTTTGTGTAGAGGGAATCTTTTTGTCATGTATCTGGATCATATTTTTTGGATCATATTTTTCATCTAGATATTGGATCTTCTTGCCCACCTGGTGACCTCATTATGAGAGTGGTTTACTTTTTATTATATAGATAGATAGCATGGTATAGTAATCATGCGCATATACAAATTATCTCCTTAACATCCTTTTGGATCAATGAGGAGGGGCTGGTTTCATTTGGGTACTCTTAGGGATTCTTTTTGGACTTTGCCTTATATTTTGGATTGGATTTAAGGGGTGAAAAGCATTTCCATCTACAAAGTGCAACATATATGGGCTATTTATTTACTATCTTGCAGGGTACGCAGGGGAGAGATTTTTAGGGTATCATATTTATTTTTTCGTTTTAAAAGGGTCTCTAGTGGGAGACAAGGGTTTTTTTTTAAATGAAGCACGTATAAGTTTGGATCTCATTTAGTCCCCAAGGGGCTACCGTTTTCAGTCTATGAATCCATCTCGCTTCTTTTTGGAGGATTATTTTGTCCCAGTCCCCCCCCCGTTTGGATGGTGTAACTACCTCAATTCCCATGAATGAGATTGAGGTTACATCCCCCTCATGTTCACTTCTCACATGTCTCGCTATTGGTGTATCCTTGTTTTTTCTAATGTCCCCCATATGTTCACCAATGCGTTTTTTGAATTCCCTTTTTGTTTTTCCTATGTACTCCATACCACAGGTGCATTTACATAGGTATACCACCCCTACTGTGTTACAGTTCGCGAAGTGGCGTATTTTGTATGTTCTCCCGGTATTTCTACTTATAAATTCTTTGTCTGTGCATATATACCTACAATTCACACATCTGCCACATCTGAACGTTCCCGTTTGTCTATTAGTTAACCAGGTGTTTTTAGTTTTAGGTGGGTTATACATACTATGCACCAGTTGGTCTCTCAGATTCCTGCCTCTCCTATATGTTATGGCTGGGAAGGGGGTGATCAAGTCACTAAGGTCTGGATCGGATCTCAAAATTCTCCAATGCCTGTTAATTATTTCTCGGACGTCCCTGGATCTATTATCGAACTTTCCTATGATCCTTAGGGTAGTTAATTCCTTTTTACTTTTTAATTTCAAAAGGTCCTCTCTCGGGATAGCATCTGCCTTCTTAAAGGCTTCTTTTAAAATTGGTTCAGGGTAGCCCCTATCCTCAGCCTCAATAGATGTGGAAGCACTTTACAGTAGCATCCCCCACAACGTTGGTGTGAAAGCAGTAAGCTATTACTTGGGTATGAGGGGCACACAATTCAGGGAACATAATCGGTTTACATTAACCCTCCTAGAATTTATTCTCACCCATAACTACTTCATGTTTGAAGGGAGATTCTACCACCAGCTCAGGGGCACCGCCATGGGAAGTTCCATGGCACCTTCGTATGCTAACTTGTTCCTGGGCTGGTGGGAGGACACAATTGTTTTTGGGGGGATCTTGACAAAACATGGTGGTGCCCCCAGATTTTATTCTGGGGGAGATACATAGATGACATTTTCATCCTCTGGTCGGGTGATGAAAGATCCTTTGATAGATTTATCAGAGAACTGAATATAAATGATATCGGTATGAGATTCACATCTGAATTCCAAAATGTGGAATTAAATTTCCTTGATGTCACCATAATGAGGGGAAATGATGGTCGTCTGAAAACAAAAACGTATCGCAAGAAAACGGCAAGTAACGATCTCCTTCACTGGAAGAGCCACCATCCAAAAAACCTGAAAAGTGGTATTCCCAAGGGTCAATACCTAAGAATTAAGAGAAACTGCTCATCGGACCATGCTTTCTATACTCAGGCCCAGGATCTGAAAAGAAGATTCGAGGATAGGGGCTACCCTGAACCAATTTTAAAAGAAGCCTTTAAGAAGGCAGATGCTATCCCGAGAGAGGACCTTTTGAAATTAAAAAGTAAAAAGGAATTAACTACCCTAAGGATCATAGGAAAGTTCGATAATAGATCCAGGGACGTCCGAGAAATAATTAACAGGCATTGGAGAATTTTGAGATCCGATCCAGACCTTAGTGACTTGATCACCCCCTTCCCAGCCATAACATATAGGAGAGGCAGGAATCTGAGAGACCAACTGGTGCATAGTATGTATAACCCACCTAAAACTAAAAACACCTGGTTAACTAATAGACAAACGGGAACGTTCAGATGTGGCAGATGTGTGAATTGTAGGTATATATGCACAGACAAAGAATTTATAAGTAGAAATACCGGGAGAACATACAAAATACGCCACTTCGCGAACTGTAACACAGTAGGGGTGGTATACCTATGTAAATGCACCTGTGGTATGGAGTACATAGGAAAAACAAAAAGGGAATTCAAAAAACGCATTGGTGAACATATGGGGGACATTAGAAAAAACAAGGATACACCAATAGCGAGACATGTGAGAAGTGAACATGAGGGGGATGTAACCTCAATCTCATTCATGGGAATTGAGGTAGTTACACCATCCAAACGGGGGGGGGGACTGGGACAAAATAATCCTCCAAAAAGAAGCGAGATGGATTCATAGACTGAAAACGGTAGCCCCTTGGGGACTAAATGAGATCCAAACTTATACGTGCTTCATTTAAAAAAACCCCCCTTGTCTCCCACTAGAGACCCTTTTAAAACGAAAAAATAAATATGATACCCTAAAAATCTCTCCCCTGCGTACCCTGCAAGATAGTAAATAAATAGCCCATATATGTTGCACTTTGTAGATGGAAATGCTTTTCACCCCTTAAATCCAATCCAAAATATAAGGCAAAGTCCAAAAAGAATCCCTAAGAGTACCCAAATGAAACCAGCCCCTCCTCATTGATCCAAAAGGATGTTAAGGAGATAATTTGTATATGCGCATGATTACTATACCATGCTATCTATCTATATAATAAAAAGTAAACCACTCTCATAATGAGGTCACCAGGTGGGCAAGAAGATCCAATATCTAGATGAAAAATATGATCCAAAAAATATGATCCAGATACATGACAAAAAGATTCCCTCTACACAAAGTCCCTTAGTCTGGAATATGTGTCCGCTTTCTATAACTTTAGTGATAACTGTTAAAATATACCTCTGTTCCTTAAAAACCTCCAGATCTACTGCATGTGGGACTTAATCACAAAATTAATACCCCCAATAATTACTGACCCAAATGCTGGCAAACGTCACCCATCTAAAACACTCCCCGGATCACTAAGGGAAACATTGCAGTGTTTACATGGGGCAGAGGACATGTGCGCGTGCGCGTTACTGGCTCCCGCCCACCTTGTGATATACACGGAGCCGACGGAGAGACGCGTTGCTAAGGAGAGAGGCGGGCGCACGCGCAATAGAGAATCGTGCGTTCCAGCTGGAACGCACGCGCTACGCACATGTCCATTGAACGCTGGGAGGAGACACACAGACCGTGAGTGGGGCGGTACTATATTAACCCAGCAGTCGGGCGGCGGTTCACATCTAACACTGAAGGTGGAGATGCTGACCGCGCAACAGACGCTTATCTGAGGTTGAACACCAGGCTGTGTTTCCCCACAGGAGAGGTATTTGGAAACATGGGAGGACGGAACAAAGGTTAGAAAATCCACATAAGTAAAATAACAGTTGTCTATGTGTTGTCCACAGAGATAGTATCTAAGTGATCACAACACATAGAAGGACACAGGAGACAATTGTTCTCACAACAAGTTTCCATCTAATAGTGAGACTGTCCACATCTAATAAAGGACACAACATCCAGACAAGGTATTTTTATTCTAATTTACTAACTAGAACCTAATTTAACATGTATAGAAATATACTATACGTATGTATATGCATTTCAGGACCACAGAACTTACAACTTTAGGGGTCCGGACGATAGGGGAACCTTGGAACATCTGGAGGGTATGTTTTATTAATCTAAAAACATACATAAGGTCAATAATTTCCTCCTTCTCTTTCCCCTAATTGTTCCCACACGGTTGTCTTTCATGTCTCCACTTATATATATATACACATATATATATGTACATATGTATATATATATATAGGAAAAAACCCTCTTCCATTCCTTCCTTTTTTGTAGAGCTACTTGTATAAAACACAACAAGAGCCAAAGTGACTATCTGGTCCTGGAAAAGTGAACTGTGTGACATCATAGGTATTTCAACCAATACCTACTGTTGTATACCTCATACACCAACACAGTGGTGAATATGGATAGCTGAATATATTCACTTCTTCTTAACGGTGGAGGGTCTTAGGACAAAAATACCCAACCTAAACTATTAGTGGGGATACCTCTTGATATGACAACCATGGCTCTTTCATATATTTTCAGAAAGAAATCCCTGTGGACGTGAGATTCCCATATACACATATAGGATCTTTATAATCTTCATCTGAGATAAGGAAATCAACCTGGGACCAGATCTCACAAATTGGGCTACCTGAGTATCTTAAGGAGCCCAACCATCATCTGATGTATTTCTATATCAAATATCTTGATGCATGAGCCCCTGAAGAGCCTTTATACTATAAGACAGGCGGAACGCGTCTGGCAGGAATAGGACCATAACTCATGGCCACATATATGTATACATCATCATTGTATTAGGTGGATGTGAAATGTATGATTAAAGATTACCTTACTTAGGAGACCTGACAAAAAATACGTATTAAGGACTCCGCTTGTAATGTATTAAACAGTGACTGAAAAGTGACAGACAGACTAATACCTATATGGCTTAAGCCTGGAGCTCACACATCCAGACAAACCGATAGGTATTATATGGGACCTCAGCACTGTTTAGGTGACACATAGAATCACCATTTCTTCCTCAATACAATTGAATTTGTGTTTTCGGGTGTGGGGGAGGGTTTATTTTATGTGTATGTCAAGCACTAACACTGTAACACGGTCCACACTGGACAATTTTAAAACGCAATAAAACTATCTAATAAGAGATAATCCTGTAGTATATGGTTATAACAAAATTGGATATCTATAATCCCTGTAAATCGGTGATACTAATAAAATAAGGGTTGAGGAGAGGTGGCTGGAAGGATGAGGAGAGGTGGCTGGAGGGGTGAGGAGAGGTGGCTGGAGGGGTGAGGAGAGGTGGCTGGAGGGTTGAGTACAGGTGGCTGGAGGGGTGAGGACAGGTGCCTTGAGGGGTGAGGACAGGTGGCTGGAGGGGTGAGGACAGGTTGCTGGAGGGGTGAGGACAGGTGGCTGGAGGGGTGAGGACAGGTGGCTGGAGGGGTGAGGACAGGTGGCTGGAGGGGTGAGGACAGGTGGCTGGAGGGGTGAGGACAGGTGGCTGAAGAGGTGAGGACAGGTGGCTGGAGGGTTGAGGACAGGTGGCTGGAGAGGTGAGGACAGGTGGCTGGAGGGGTGAGGACAGGTGGCTGGAGGGGTGAAGACAGGTGGCTGGAGGGGTGAAGACAGGTGGCTGGAGGGGTGAAGACAGGTGGCTGGAGGGGTGAGGACAGGTGGCTGGAGGGGTGAGGACAGGGGGGGGGGCTTGGGGAGTGCTGGCAGAGCCCTACACCGCCGCCCCTTGTGCTGCGATTGAGGACCGGGGGGGGGGTGCAGGCGGGGCCCAGCACCGCCGCCCTTTGTGCTGCGATTGAGGACCAGGGGTGGAGTTCGGGGGGCTTACCGCCGCTGGAGCCGCCCAGCACCGCGCAACCCCTGCATTAACAGTGAGCAGGGACGCTCGGCGGGTCTTACCTGCCCTGAGCCGCCGGCGCCATGACAGGGGGACGCTGTGTGCATATGGCGCCGCCCCCTTCTGCACAGCCGCTCCCCCTGCCTCTTGCCGCCTGAATGAAAGGGACGGTGCGGCCCTGCCCAGAGGTAATGCCGGGTGTGTGGCGGGCGGGAGACGACCGGCTATAGCAGGTAGGGGCGGCTGTAAGCGTGGCGGGGCTGGCTGAGTCCCGTTCCGCTTACGGCCGCCATCTTGGTCCACCCTGAGCGGGTGTAGAGTGCCCAAGCCACTTCCGTCTGTGACGTCATTTTTGTGCCTGGAAGACGGAAGTGGCTTCGGCTTTTATATAATAGATGTAAACAAAATACATATTTGGTATAAGTGCATCTGTAAAAGTCCAGTGTATCAACATATAAATTCTTTCATCTCTACAGTAAATACCACAAAGAAAAAAAAAATTAAAGTCAAAATTGCAGGGGGTTTTTTGTCACTGCTACTCCTACCAAAAAATGCAACAGAAATCTAGCAAAACTGTATGTACCCAAAAATAGTATGAATAAAAACACAAAAGCAAAAACTGGCTGTGTGTCTAAGTGTATAAGCATTCTGAGTTGTAGATAAGGGATATTAAAAATGCCATAAAAATGAATTTTTATTAAAAAAAAGCCTATCCCAGCTGAAAATATACTCTGGTCTGGAATTTTATTTATTTTAGGTTGAGCACCAAAGTTTTTACTGTGATATACTGTATATTTTAAAATCTTAATACCAAGATTTAGGGGTGCATCTTGGAAGTCCTTATATATGGCTAGGACGTTTGTCACATTAAAGCATGCTACTTGCAAAGCACGATATGGAGCACAAGAAAGTCTAGTAGACCGGGATTGACAGAGCAAAGCCCAGACCCGGGACAAGGTGTGTGCATTAAGGGTGCGTTCACACCACGATTTTTAGGGAGCCGATGCTGTCCGATATAATTCGGACAGTATCGGCTCCCTTCTGATGCCTGGAATCGGGTGCCAAATAGGCGCCCGATTCCGGCATAAAATCGGCGCCGGAGGCTGCAAAAAAAGAAAAAAAAAAAAAGTTTATTCTCACCTCTCCCGAGCCCCCCCGTCTTCCGCCATCTTCCTCTAGGTTCCCGGTGGCTCTCGCAGGCTGCCGGTGTCAGCAGAGGTGTACCTCTGCTGTACACAGGACCTGCGGTGATGTCACAGTCACGTGACCGCGGGTTCACCATTCACCATGGAGAACCCGCGGTCACATGACTGTGACATCACCGCAGGTCCTGAACAGCAGAGGTACACCTCTGCTGACACCGGAGCCTGCGGCAGCCTGCGGGAGCCACCGGGAACCTAGAGGAAGATGGCGGAAGACGGCGGGGGCTCGGGGAGAGGTGAGAATAAACTTTTTTTTTTTTTCTTTTTAACCCTTGTGCTCCCAGGAGCATTTTTACTGTACTGAGCTTGCTCAGTACAGTAAAATGGGGTCCGAGGAGACATCACATGTTTCCTCGGACCTTTCTCCATAGGGCCCCATGTTAGGGATCGGGTCAGATCGGATGTGCACTAAATGCCATCCGATTTGGTCCGATCCGACTCTGTCAGATTTTGTAATCGGATGAAAAAATCGTTGCAGGCAACGATTTTTTTCTCCTGAAAAAAATCAGCCAAAATCGGGCAGAATCGGATCGGACCAAATCGGATGGCATTTAGTGCACATCCGATTCGGTCCGATCCCCATAGGGATCCATAGGATCCGAAAATCGGTCCGATGCTGTCCGATTTTTTTCGGACAGCATCGGAAATACAAAAATCGTGGTGTGAAAGCACCCTAAGACAGAAGGTTTCGATGCAACATTGAATGATATTTGGAACTGTTCAGAATTCCCTCTACCTTAACTAAAGCACCAGTTCAATTGTAGGCTGGTTTCACACTAGCATTTTTTTTTAAATCCGCCAGAAATGTAGTTTATGAGCAAAAACTGGATCCAGCAAAGATCCGGGCTTTTCTCATAAAATCATAATGGAGTGTGCTTCTGGTTTCTGACGGATATAATCGAATGCATTTTTTTAACAGGTTCCCAAGATGCAACATGTAACATTTTTTGGTCTCGTTAGATAACAGCATCCAAACGGATCCAGTATGATCCAGCAACAATTATAGTGGAAGTCAATAGGCACTGGATCTGGTTTTACCAGATCCGGTATGCCAACTGAGCATGTTGGTCTCACTAGAAGGTAGACAGACAGATAGATAAAGCTCGCCAGTCTCCCGATGCTTACTTTCGGGGCCGCTTTCTTAAGCTTCATGAATGTTCACTGCACTGAACTGCAATGGCCAATCTCAGTCTCTGTGACAGCATCTGTGATTGGCTGTTGCACTCACACTGCGCCCCCACAATCTGTACTCGTGTCTGCATGTGGTTGCAATATACATTAGTGTATGGCAACCAATGTGTGTAAAATAAATAAATAATACAGAAAAAATGCATAGGGGTCCCCTGTATCTTTCATTTTCAGCACAGATAAAGCAGCCATCTTAGGCTTCAGTCCCCAGCTACCTAGTTTTACCTTGGCTTGGCAATCTAAAATACAGGGGAGCCAATTTTTTTTTTTAATTATTTAAATAAATATTTTTTTTTAAAATGTGAGTTTTGCCCAATTTTTTATTGACAGCCAAGGTAAAATGGTGAGGCCCTTAGTTATTGAGCCCCTCAGGCTACAGAATAGCCACCCGCAGCCACCCCAGAAATTGGTGCATTCATTAGAATCACCAATTCCTGGCGCTTTACCTGGCTCTTTCTGATGCCCTGGTGCGGTGCCATTGGGGTGTTAGAAAGGGTTAATGACAGCTGAGTATTGACAGCTTGTCATGAAGCCTAAATTGGTAATGTTCAGGTGTCTATGATACCTGTCCATTACCATTCTCGTAAGTGAATAGTTAATAAACACACACACACACACCTGGTGTGGTGGCATTGGGGTGATAGAAATAATTAAGGATAGCTGAGTATGACAGCTGTCATTAAGCCCAAACTGGTAAAGTTCAGTTGTCTATGATACCCACCCATTACCAATCCGGTAAGTGAATAGTTAATAAACACATAAAAAGATCCTTTATTAGAAATAAAACACACAGACAACTCATTATACCACTTATTAACCCCAAACATACCCTCTGACAATTATCCACAATAAGGTCCCAAGAAGCACACTCATCTCTTCTGCATCAGAGGTCCCGCTGAAGAAGAAGCATCCTATCAGTAAGCTCCAAGCAAACAATGAGTGCCTTGAGACCTGCGGCCAACCTCCGGGCACACCAAGAGCTTTAATTATGTCAGCGGTGCAGTAAGTGAGGTCACCATGGTGACCATGTCAGCTGACGCAGTTACAATTGTACCTCAGCTATGTTCTTAGGTGACCTTATTCACTGCATCGCTGACACAGCTGAAGCTCTCGGTGTGTGCCTGGAGTTCAGCTGCAACTCTTGGAGCACTTATTGTGTGCTCGTATTTTGTGTTGATAGGATGCCTCACCGCAATCTCTGATGCAGCAGAGCTGAGATACTATTTGGGACCGTGTTGTTATCATCAGAGGGTATATTTTGGGATTAATAAATGGGAAAATGAGGGTTATCAGTGTGCTTTATTTTTAATAAAGGATTTTTCCATAACACGCAGGCATTTGGGCAGACATTTCAGGATTTGCGTGCTCGAGTTGAGACGTACATACTATTATGTGGTATTCTTGATGAAGGGGTTTTAAACTCTGAAACATGTTGAATGAAACCACCATATGAATTCTGAAGAAATCTGAATTCATTGATTTATTGGAGCGGGAGCACGGTCTGAAGTCCCCATCATTGCCTGCACTTTCCTCGAGTTGAGACTCTGGAAGAGTAACTCACAGTACTTCCACCGCTTGCCAGAACACCAAAACTGCCACTGTTCAGCTTTAATGGCGACTGTGATAAATTCCACAAATCTACTATATAATCTCCTAATGTTCTCTGTCTGTCACGGAAATCGCGCCAGCTGCGGCAACCAATGAGTGCAGTGTATGTAAAACAGCTGCGCGCATTCAAAACGGGATTTCCGTAAAGCATTTAGTAGATGTAGGAGCTGCACATTAGGAAGCGTCTACCAATACACAATACTACTACAAGCGCACAGCAGCTCTGTACAGCGGAATACAGCACCACACCTCTTCTAATGCCTCGCCATAGTTAGTAGTAAGCCCTCTATGGAGAATAGCTGCTATAGGCAACATCCCCATACACGTCGCCTCCTGCACGTCGCCTCCTCACCTAGCAGGGCTTTCCTGTAACTTGCACACGCTCCCTTACCCAATGTCCTCTAGGGTTCAGTAGCCCAGGCCGAGCACGATGGTGACATTGGGTAACATGATGTGCCCTCCGCTGCACTGCACCCTACCTCCGGGAGGTGAGTGATGGGGCACAGGAGAGGTTGGCAGCCTATGGTGTGCCCGCACTGCAGAGCATCCTGCCAGCTGATGACACTCCTAGATGACCTATTCAAAGGAGAAAAGGACAGCGCCACAGATTTTTGATGGTGCAAAAAAATCCCTTAGTATTTATTCCATGGTCATAATAAAGTGACGTTTCGACCACTCCTGTGGTCAAATGGTTAATCCTCATTGTGTACCTCCTCATTGAATATATAAGCTGTAAATAAAGATTTGACATTTGTATATGATGCATAACTTATGTTTGTTGGATCAGGTAATCAAATGTATCACTTTGTATGTTTTTATAAGGTAATTTATGATGTATTTTGATGTTTTTTATATTTATTATTGTATTCTGTTTGTGATTGGTGTACACTTAATTAAGGGTGGGGTAGAGCACTATATAAAGAGGTCATCTGTATAACATTCTAAGCTTGATAAAGACCACAGGAGTGGTCGAAACGTCGCTTTATTATGACCATGGAATAAATACTAATGGCCACTTTACACGCGGCTACATTTCTAGCTTATCCACAGGTAACTTACTGGCTGCAGTGAAATCATGGAGACATTATTCCATTTGTACACAGCAACAAGTTAGAACCATGTCTCCATGATTTCACTGCAGCCAGTAAGTTACCTGTAGCCACCCTAGAAATGTAGCCGCGTGTAAAGTGGCCATAAGGGATTTTTTTTGCACCATCAAAAATCTGTGGCGCTGTCCTTTTCTTCTTTGAATATATCGTTGTGATCCGGATTGGACTCTCCGGTTTGGACGTGCCTGCAGGTGCTGGCTAGAGGTACGGAAGGCCTAGCATGCAACCCCAGGTGCTGTGACCAATTACCCTGTATACTCCTAGAGGACCTGGCAGGCTGAGGAAGAGGGATCAAGCTCAGGCAGCCATTGTATAGGCAGATGTGAGTGGACTACAACCCTCAGCATGTGCTGACAGGCTGAGGATGAGGGATGAAGCTCAGGCAGCCATTGCATAGGCAGATACAGGTGCACTACAACTCCCATCATGCCCTGACAGGATAAGGAGGAAGCTCTGGCAGCCATTGTATAGGCAGATGTGAGTGCACTACAACCCTCAGCATGCCCTGACAGGTGAGGATGAATAATCAAGCTCAGGCAGCCATAGTGTAGGCAGTTACTGGTGCACTACAACTCCCTGCATGCCCTGACAGGATAAGGAGGAAGCTCTGGCAGCCAATGTATAGGCAGATGTGGGTGCACTACAACTCCCAGCATGCCCTGACAGGATAAGGAGGAAGCTCTGGCAGCCATTGTATAGGCAGATGTGAGTGCACTACAACCCTCAACATGCCCTGACAGGTGAGAATGAATAATCAAGCTCAGGCAGCCATTATATAGGTAGTTACTGGTGCACTACAACTCCCAGCATGCCCTGACAGGATAAGGAGGAAGCTCCAGCAGCCATTGTATAGGCAGATACCTGTGCACAAACAACTCCCAGCATGCCCTGACAGAATAAGGAGGAAGCTTCGGCAGCCATTGTATAGGCAGATACTGGTGCACTACAACTCACAGCATGCCCTGACAGGCTGAGGATGAAGGAGGAAGCTCTGGTAGCCATTGTATAGGCAGATGTGAGTGCACTACAACCCTCAACATGCCCTGACAGGTGAGGATGAATAATCAAGCTCAGGCAGCCATTGTATAGGCAGTAGAGATGAGCGAGTATGCTTGTCACTACTCGGTACTCGCACGAATATCACGGTACTCGGGGTACTCGGCGAGTACCGAGTAATCTCGCAATACTCTTGCTATGCTCGGGGTCCACCTCCCTGCATGTTGGCGCTCTTTTCAGAGCCAGCCCGCATGCAGGGATTGGCTGACAGACACTGTAATGCCACAGCCATGTTGATTGTGGCATTACAGTGATTGGCTGGCCGCACAGCGTCATCAGGTCTTTTTTAAGACCTGACCGAGCTGTGCTCGTCACTCTGCGCCATTAGACAGTCAGTGTAGGGAGAGCTGCTGCTGATTGAGGGACAGATTTGTGGCCTTTCAGCTAGTGTAGGCACAGGGCTGCCAGTCTAATTACCACAACAGTCCTTCTGAGGACTAATAGAGCAGTATACAGGCAGGCAAGGAGGCAGGATATATACCAAACTTCGCTGTGCCAGTATACCAGTCTGCATCGCATCTGGGGCTGGTTTCCAGGCTCATCCATCCCAAAAACTGTGCTTTTAGGGATTTATTTAGCTCACGATAGGCAGGAGTAGGTTTTAGCTCAAATTAAGGTACACCAAAAGCCTCATGCTAAAAACCAACTCTTGTCTGCTCTAATTTAGCATCTAAGTGCTGCTACTGTAGGTTGCAGCGTTAATTAGGGTACACCAAAAGCCTTGTGCTAAAAACCAACTCTTTTCTGCACTAATTTTGCATCTAAGTGATGCTACTGTAGGTTGCAGCGTAAATTAGGGTACACCAAAAGCCTCGTGCTAAAAACCAAATCTTGCCTGCACTAATTTTGCATCTAAGTGCTGCTACTGTAGGTTGCAGCGTAACTTAGGGTACACCAAAAGCCTCGTGCTAAAAACCAACTATTGTCTGCACTAATTTTGCATCTAAGTGCTGCTACTGTAGGTTGCAGTGTAACTTAGGGTACACCAAAAGCCTCGTGCAAAAAAACAACTCTTGTCTGCACTAATTTTGCATCTAAGTGCTGCTACTGTAGGTTGCAGCGTAATTTAGGGTACACCAAACGTCTCGTGCTAAAAACCAACTCTTGTCTGCACTAATTTAGCTGTATACAGTCAGCACCACATTGAAAATGCGCAAGTCCGGTGGCAAGGGACAAGGAACTGGACGTGATGGTGGTGCAGGTAGAGGGCGAGCCCGTATGCAAGCTCGAATTGCGCCACGACAAACGCTCACATCATGTCGCTCAACTTTCTTGTCCCAATTTCTAGGTGAACGCAGCAGTACTCCACTATTAAACCAAGACCAGTGTCAACAGGTTGTTAGTTGGATAGCGGATAATGCTTCCAGTCAGTATGGCACCACCACAAATACCCTGTCTTCCACACGGTCAAGTGTCAGTAGCCATGAGACTGGACTGCACATTCCACACCCTGATCCTCCTTCCTCCCACCATGCCGAGTGCCCGGACCCAGACATAACTGATCCCACACTTGGACACTCTGAAGAGCTGTTCACTTATCCATTCGTAGATTCTGGCCTCTCGCCAGCTCCAGTTGAAGTGGGTCATGAGGAGATCGTATGTACCAATGCCCAAATATTTGAGCAGCCACTGTCTCACGAAGGCAACGGTGGGAACGTGTATCAACAAGAGGTGGACGATGATGAGACACAATTGCCAGAAAGTCAGGAGGAGGACCAGGGTGCGGAAGTGGAAGACGACGTGGTGGATGATCCAGTAACTGACCCAACCTGGCAGGAGGACATGCAGAGCAAGCACAGCAGTGTACAGGGGGAGTTAGGCGTAGCATCAAAACAGGCTGGAAGAAGCAGGGTGGTGTCCGCAGGCAGAAGGCTGGCAATCGTTCCCCGGAACAACAACACGAGTGATGTTGCCAGTACAACTGCTAGGTCTTCCCCGAGTCTGGCTGTTTTTTAAGGTGTCTGCAGATAATTCGAAAAAGGACATTTGCAGCACCTGCCATGCCAGCATCAGCAGGGGTAGCAAAACTAACAGCCTGACCACCACCAGCATGATAAGGCACATGGCAGCAAATCACCCGACTTTGTGGGATGTACAGCAGAGTACAGGAGCATTGTCTGCGGGTGACACCGCTGCGTCTTCCACTGTTGTGCGTGCAAGCCAATCCCCTGTCAATACTGCAGGCGAAGATGCCTCCTGTCCTTCACCTGTACTTGCACAAGCAGAAGTAGCACCATCATCAGCCACGTCCTTGTCCCAGCGCAGCATTCAGTTATCCATACTCCAATCTTTGGAACGCAGGCGAAAATACGCTGCCAACGCCCCCCATGCCAAAGTTCTAAATGCACACATTTCGCAACTGCTTGCGCTGGAAATGTTGCCTTTTAGGCTGGTGTAGACTGAAGCATTCCACAACCTGATGGCAGCGGCTGTCCCACGTTACTCGGTCCCCAGCCGACACTATTTTTCCCGGTGTGCCGTCCCCGCATTACATAAGCACGTGTCCCAAAACATCATACGTGCCCTTAACAACGCAGTTTCCAGCAAAGTCCACCTAACCACGGACACGTGGACAAGTGCTTGTGGGCAGGGCTGGTACATCTCACTGACGGCACACTGGGTTAATATTCTGGAAGCTGGGACCCAGTCTGAGCTTGGGACGGAACACGTCCTTCCGACACCGAGGATTGCAGGCCCTAACTCAGTCAGGGTTTCACCCACAGTGTACAGCTCTGGCACGTCATGCTCCTCAGCCTCCACTTCCTCCTCTTCCTCCACTTCACCCTCCACACCAGTCCCAAGCTGGAAGCACTGCAGCACTGCCTCGGTTAAGAGGCAACAGGCTGTGCTGAAGCTAATATGCATAGGTGACAAACCCCACAACGCTGAAGAGTTGTGGACAGCTCTGAAACAGCAGGCAGATCACTGGCTCACACCGCTGAACCTACAGCCAGGCATGGTCGTGTGTGACAATGGCCGGAACCTTGTGGCGGCTCTGAGGCGAGGCAAGCTGACACATGTTCCATGCGTGGCCCATGTGCTCAACCTTGTGGTTCAGCGGTTTCTGAAATCCTACCCGGAGCTGTCTGATCTGCTCGTCAAAGTACGCCCATTTCAGAAAGTCACCTACTGCTTCTGCCAGCCTTGCCGGCTTTCAGCGGTGTTTGCAGCTTCTGGCTCACAGACTGGTGTGTGATGTCCCCACACGTTGGAATTCCACACTGCACATGTTGGTCAGGATTTGTGAGCAGCAGAGGGCAGTTGTTGAGTACCAGCATCAACTAGGCCATCGGTATACAGTTCAAACTCCACACATAAGACCTCAGGAGTGGACATGGATGTCCGACATATGTACCATCCTCCAAAACTTTGAGGACTTCACCAAGGTGGTGAGCGGCGATAACGCCATCATTAGCGTCACCATCCCGCTTCTCTGTCTTCTAAAACGCTCTCTGCTCAAAATCAAAGACGATGCATTGCAGGTGGAGCAGGATAAGTCGCAGCAAGAAACCGTACTGGGTGATTACACACAGCCCAGCCTCATCTCATCCCAACGTGCATTGGAGGACTATGAGGAGGAAGAGGATGAAGAAATGGAGCTACTTTCATTCATAATTAACGGTAATACATGCACAACCGTCAGACCGTCGGTTGAACGTGGATGGCCAGAGGACAGGGGACAGGAGGAGGAGGTCAGCATGGCCAGTCATGCTGTTGGTGAGGACCCAGAAGTCTTGACTGTTAACAGTCTAGTACACATGGCTGACTTTAAGTTACGCTGCCTGTGTCGTGACCCTCGTGTTATCAAGATCTTGACGGACACTCATTACTGGTTGGTGACACTTTTAGACCCACGCTACAAAGAGAACTTTATTTCTCTTATTCCCGAAGCGGAGAGGTCTACAAAAATGCTGCATTACCAGAAGGCCATAGTAGCGGAATTATTAAAAAAATTCCCTTCTGAAAACGCTAGTGGCAGAGGTCACGATTCAGTGGACAACCAAGGCGTCCGGCAGAGAGAGGCGCAATTCCAATCCAGCAGAGGTAGGGGAACACTCTCAAAGATCTGGGACACTTTTCTCAGCACCTCCCGTACCACAGGCCCTGAGGTGCGGGGTAGTGTCACAAGGAAAGCAAAGTTTGCAAAGATGCTGAGGGAGTACCTTGCTGATCGTACTAAAGTGCTCCTAGACTCCTCTGTGCCTTATAATTATTGGGTATCAAAGCTGGACTCGTGGCAGCAATTGGCTCTCTACGCCTTGGAAGTCCTGGCCTGCCCTGCCGCTAGCGTTTTGTCAGAGCATATTTTTAGCGCAGCTGGTGGAATCATTACAGATAAACGCACCCGCCTGTCAACTGAAAATGCTGACAGGCTGACTTTAATCAAGATGAACAAGGGTTGCATTGGGCCTGACTTCACCACACCACCACCAAACGATAGCGGAATTTAAATTTTGTGCCGGTACATTCCCATGCACCTCCGCACACCCACACATCGGTACAGACTTCATGTGTTTGGCTACTTGCTGTACTGCGCCTCCTTCTCCTCATCCGCCACCATCATATAATCAGTGTGACTGTGGTTCATGATGCCACAAAACCATAATTTTTTTACACCATATTTATGATGATGATGCACCTAACCGTTCTAAAGTTAGGCATTAGTTTCATGTATACCCCCCATGTTTTAGTCCATGCTTCCAGAATGGGCATTACAAGTACAGGAGACCCGCTCCTCTGTAATGGGAACAATTGTTAGAGGCTCTCCTCCATGTTTCTTCCCAGGGGCATCGCAATGCCTCCCAATTTTTGGCTTCCCTGCCTATGGCAATCCTACAAAAGACCCAACTGCTTCAAATGGGCAAATTATTGAAAAAGGCTCTCATGCACGTCTCTATCCAGGGGAATTGCAGTGCTACACAATTTTTGGCTTCCCTGACTAGGTAAATACTATAGCAGACACACTTGCTTACAATGGGCACTTTATTGAAAAAGGCTCTCATGCACACCTCTATCCAGTGGCATATTGGTGCCTCCCAATTTTTGGCTTCCCTGCCTAGGGCAATACTAAAAAAGACAGACTTGCTTACAATGGGCACATTTTTTTTAAAGGCCCTCATGCACACCTCTATGCAGGGGCATCTTAGTGCGTCCCAACCTTTGGCTTCCCTGCCTAGGGCAATATAACAACAGACACACTTGCTTACAATGGGCACATTTTTTGAAAAGGCCCTCATGCACGCCTCTATGCAGGGGCATCTTTGTGCCTCCAAACCTTTGGCTTCCCTGCCTAGGGAAATACTACAACAGACACACTTGCTTACAATGGGCACATCATTTACAGAGGTTTTCATGCACGCCTCTATCCAATGGCATATTGGTGCCTCCCAATTTTTGCCTTCCCTGCCTAGGGAAATACTACAAAAGACACACTTGCTTACAATGGGCACATTTTTTGAAAAGGCCCTCATGCACGCCTCTATGCAGGGGCATCTTTGTGCCTCCAAACCTTTGGCTTCCCTGCCTAGGGAAATACTACAACAGACACACTTGCTTACAATGGGTACTTTTTTTTAAAAGGCTCTCATGCACGTCTCTATCCAGGGGCATTGAAGTGCTAGACAATTTTTGGCTTCCCTGCCTATGGCAATCCTACAAAAGACCCACTTGCTTCAAATGGGCACATTATTGAAAAAGGCTCTCATGCACGTCTCTATCCTGGGGCATCACAGTGCCACACAATTGTTGGCTTCCCTGCCTAGAGCAATGCTACAAACCACACACTTCCTTACAATGGGCACATTATTTAAAGAGGCCCTCATGCACGTCTCTATCCAGGGGCATCACAGTGCCACACAATTTTTGTCTTCCCTGCCTAGGGCATTACTACAAAAGACCCACTTCCTTATAATAGGCACAGGGGCATGGGAGTGCCATACAATTTAAAAGAAAAAAATCTTTCATATAATCCAAAAAACTAACATACACCAACTCTGTCTCACAAGTGGGTATGAGCCCTTAATATTTTTTGGTTTTGGTTTCATTTTGTAACATTTTCTTGACAGTCCGTAAAAGTGGCGTAATAGTCTGACAACATTGTTGACATCAGTGATCTTGGGGTCTGAAATGCTTACAGGGGTCTTCCCCATGTTGTTCCCATATAATTTCAGCACTGTTCTGATATTTTTGTGACATTTTTAGAGTTTTTCCATGCTGCCGGGGGTCAGGTCAGAAAAATACTCGGGTCTCCCATAGGATAACATTGGGATGCTCGGCCCGAGCTTCGAGCACCCGAGCATTTTAGTACTCGCTCATCACTAATAGGCAGTTACTGGTGCACTACAACTCCCAGCATGCCCCAACATGATAAGGAGGAAGCTCCGGCAGCCATTGTATAGGCAGATACTGGTGCACTACAACTCCCAGCATGCCTTGACAGGCTGAGGATGAAGGAGGAAGCTCAGGCAGCCATTGTATAGGCAGATGTGAGTGCACTACAACCCTCAGCATGCCCTGACAGGTGAGGATGAATAATCAAGCTCAGGCAGCCATTGTATAGGCAGTTACTGGTGCACAACAACTCCCAGCATGCCCTGACAGGATAAGGAGGAAGCTCCGGTAGCCATTGTATAGGCATATACTGGTGCACTACAACTCCCAGCATGCCCTGACAGGCTGAGGATGAAGGAGGAAGCTCAGGCAGCCATTGTATAGACAGATGTGGGTGCACTACAACTCCCAGCATGCCCTGACAGGCTGAGGATGAAGGAGGAAGCTCAGGCAGCCATTGTATAGGCAGATGTGGGTGCACTACAACTCCCAGCATGCCCTGACAGGCTGAGGATGAAGGATGAAGCTCAGGCAGCCATTGTATAGGCAGATGTGGGTGCACTACAACTCCCAACATGCCCTGACAGGCTGAGGATGAAGGATGAAGCTCAGGCAGCTATTGTATAGGCAGATGTTGGTGCACAAACAACTCCCAGCATGCCCTGACAGGCTGAGGATAAAGGATGAAGCTCAGGCAGCCATTGTATAGGCAGATGTTAGTGCACGACAACTCCCAGCATGCCCTGACAGGCTGAGGATGAATAATCAAGCTCAGGCAGCCATTGTATAGGCAGATGTGGGTACACTACAACTCCCAGCATGCCCAGACAGGCTGAGGATGAATAATCAAGCTCAGGCAGCCATTATATAGGCAGATGTGGGTGCACTACAACTCCCAGCATGCCCTAACGGCAAAGGATGAAGCTCAGGCAGCCATTGTATAGGCAGATTTATACCCAGCTTCGCATTGCATTATTCTTAAATCTTCATAAATAAACTACATACGTATTTGCTTTAGAATCGAGCCACCATCTAGTTTGTTAATAAATGTATTCTGTATTTTAATGTACATTCCACCCAATTTCAGACTGACAGATCTAAGCTTTTAGTTATAATTATGTTGTTTACCTCATGAGCACGGGCCTTGGCGAATCCTATGATTGATCAACACTATTTTAAGGACTGTAGCGTTCTCATTATATACTACACTACTAATGTGAACTGTTTCCTGTAGTTACATCTACTGTGCCAGCCATGCTGTGTATTTATTATTTGGACAAATTCTAAGTTCTTTTCTACCATGTAGACTTTGTTTGTCCTGCATCACTGTTTGCTTGTACCTTTACCTGGATTTGTAGTTCACCTTCCTGCTCATGTGTGAATGCAGACTTGAACTCTAACCTTGTCTCAGTCTTCTGTGTAGTCCCAAGCCACCAAGTTCCTAAAAGTATCCACTAAAACATTACAACTAGGCAGCTGGTGGCTGCAGCACGTAGCTGGTTGCTTCTTCTGTGCTGAGAATGAAAAATATGGGGCCCTCTTCACATTATTTTTCCCATTATTTATTTATTTATTTTACACACATGATGGCAGGTTGGTTGCCATACACCAGTGGGGGGTACAGTCTGAGTGCAACATCCAACCACAGAAGCTGTCACAGAGAGTGAGCATCTGTGATTGGCTGTTGCAGTTCTGTGAAGTGAATGTTCATGAAGGTTATTGAGCAGTCCTGGAAGCAACCAGTGAGACTGGTGAGCTTTTTCTATCTATTATCTATCTCGGAGAATCCTCAAAAGGATCCAGAAAAAATGGACAATAAACCCGGATTCAACTGTGTGATGTTATACCGGATGCGACAATTGCAATCTTGTATAATAACATTCGGTTGCATCCGATTAAGGACAAAAAACGTATCTAGTCAGATGTGGATTTTGCTGCAAAAAAAGGGATTTCTGCCGAATTTAAATATACACTGGTGTGAAACCAGCCTTAGAAGGCTATTAAGCTGCATATTAACCCCATATATGTAGATTAATAGCATTTACTTTTTACATGACAGGTTCTTCTTAAATAGGGTTAGCTCTTTAATGCTTCAAATTGGCAAAATGCAAATTATAGCAGAAAACTATAATAATTTTCTAATATTCACTTGAAGTCAGTATGTAGATGTGAGTTGTGCTTATCTGACAGTTGAACACAATTAAATAGGATGTCATTTCCATACGCTCTGAAATGCCAGGTATTTCATTTGTTTCTTTGTGAGTCACAGTGCGGAGGTCAGGAAGATAAAAAACTGATGAAATTACTCGTGCCTGTGTGGAAATGTGATCTATACAAATTAGCTATGACCTCCTATTGAAGTCAGCACGAAATAGCAGAGCTAAGAACAGATGCAGTGTGACATCAAAATCCAGGACGTGTGGGCTCAGCTATGTCAGGAAATAATTAGGAACGAACAATTAAACTCCAAATGTGCATCAATAGGCAATGGCACACCCTTAAACCATTTACGGTATGTGGCCGGGGTGGGGAAATAATGAAAATACAGTGAATCACTCTAAAAGTTTACTTTAATTATGTGACTTCAAATAACATGTCCTCTTCTTCAGAAATTGTTCCCAAATTGCTTAATAAACATTTAATTTACCGTATATAAAAAATAACATAAATGTGGAAACAAACAGTGATGCCATTGTGAGCAATTACAGAGCAACTTGGCAAGCACCTGTTTTCAAAGCACTTTACTCACCATATGCCTGGCCCAAGTTGCATGAATCAACCATTTATTAGATATTAACCTATTAGATATAATACGTCAGAGAAATTCAAGGGAACCTTTCAGGAGATTCAGTTTGCCAGAACCACATGTTTGGCAGCATGAGTCTCTTGACAGGATCCTGTAATGATTATAATAGGTAACTCAGGAGTCTTTTTTGTGTGGAGTAAAGACACAACAGAACACAGTTTATAGGTGAATAAATGTATATTATTACACAAGGTGGCAAACAACAGAGTGCAGAGGCAAACTCAAGTCCATAAACACACAGTGTAGATACTAAATGAAAATTTAACGAAAAGTCTGTTGAAAACCTCACAATGCAATCAGTGTAGGAATCTATAAAGCGCAGTTTACACTTGCAGATTCTGTAAAAAGAAAGTCTATGTCAAGTCCTAACATGGAGATGTATAAGCAAGTCCATATAACACATTAACACTAGAAGTCCCAGAGAGGGGTCATTTAACATTTCTACCTTCGGAACCAGAGACGGGTCGAATGACCTGAAGGATTTTGGCTAACATCCTCTAATCACCGTCTTTAGTTCTGTAATTAAGGCCATTACTGTCGCACCACAGAAGGTTGTCGTTTTCCATTGAGTTAGCCATTTAGTTTCTAGTTAATTCTATTCAGTTTGGACTAAGGGTCATTTGACCCTCTTTCGGGACTTCAGGGGGGAGCTCGAAAATTTCTGGGACTTCTAGTGTTAAATCATCCAGGGAGGCCTGGGAAGGAAGTCTCAAAAAGTCTAGAACCAGACGCAGAGCAAATTACCAGAGTCCAGAAGTCCAGAACAATCTCATGCTCAGCATATATTTAAACAGAGGAAGCGACAGAACTTACATGTCAGCAAAGGCAGGTGAGGCAAGAGCCGAAAAGGGAGTAGTACGGGCAGCCAGAAGAAGAATGAATGCTGGGACACGTGTAAGTAGCAGAACTTCTGAAGAGCAGCAATCAGGAGATTTACAAAGGTTTGCAGGAGTAGTCAGAGAACTTGAGAGGCCACCAGGAACAGGAAACAGGCAGAATACTCTAGCACTGACTATAAGCTGGGTGGGGTTTATAAAGGCAGGAATACCATGGGCGTATGAGGTAAAAAAACAACATCCTGGAAGAGGGCAAGAATGCCCAAAAGGTAATCAACATATTCAAAGACCTGACAGATCGCTTCACGTATCTGATCAAGAAAGTTTATTTTGACAAAAATGCTGAAAATTCAGAAAAACTGCAGTGTTTTTGACTATTATTGAGAGGTCACTAAAAAGTATTTGAGGTTATTTGTTATAATTAGCTTGTCAATAAAATGTTTTACATTGTATTCCAAGCCAGGTTAAAAAAATAAAAATTCCAAAACTTTCATAGCTAGCTCATCTTACTAAATTTGTGTCCCTGCCGTTGATGTGGGCTCACATGCTGAGCCCAAATTTCTCCCTACACTTGTCAGCTGACATGTGCCTCTAGCAGCCTCAGGTAGATCAGAGATGCACCTGTGGCTATTATTCTGCTAAATCCAACTGTCAATCTCTGAATGTGGGATTTAACCCTCGACGTCAGAGGGAACACCATTCCCTGCTCCTATCAAAGCACCCGTGACATCAGCACGGTCGGATCTAAAATTGACCCGACATTATGACTCTCGGGCTTAGTACAAGCTATAAGATGTGGGACCAGCTCACCCAGACGGTTTCAGCGTGCACAGACCATCATCCTGACAACGTCCAGGAATAGCAGGAAATGAAGGAAGAGGTCCAGCTTCTGAAATGCTTCAGTGTAATTTTATTTCAATGTGGTCAAAATTCCCATAACTGGACAAAGCAGACAAGCAAATATATGGTGTTGGTAGGTGCCCGCGCCGCCTCGGCAGCGTGGGCACCTACCAACGCCATATATTTGCTTGTCTGCTCTGTCCGGTTATGGGAATCTTGACCACATTGAAATAAAGTTACACTGAAGCATTTCAGAAGCTGGACCTCTTCCTTCACTCAGTGCCAGCTGCCATTAAAAAAGCTGGCATTAACCCCTTTATTACCCAGTTTGCCACTGGCACCAGGGCAGCTGGAAGAGTCTGGGTACAGCGCCAGAAAATGGGCACTTTAATGAATGCGCCATTTTTTGGGGTGGCTGCGGGCTGCAATTCGCAGCATGGGGGCCAGAACGTTTGGGCCTCTCGATACTGAGGATGCCAGCCCTCAGCTGCCCAATTTTACCTGGCTGGTGACCAAAAATACAACGAAGCTCCACATAATTTTTTTTTCAAATTCTTTTTATAAATAAAAAAAATGTCGGGCTTCACAGTATTTTTGGTTGCCAACCATATACAGTGATACAAAATACACAAAAGGTTTGCGCTAAACTGCTTTCATTAAATTGTGGGATCGGTGAATGATCCCCTCTGCTCACCTTCTATTGTTGTGCCTGTCCGCACAACTGGAGTAAGAGTTTAATCTGTCTCCCAGCTGGGCTCTCCTAGTTGGGCTCCAAGCAGCGAGGTGATAAGTGCACGTATTTCCCGTGTGTCCCGGTGCACGTGACAGCTCGGGGGGAGTGATGGTGTGACGTCTGCCAGGTCCTGTATTCCTAAGCTACTCTGTATCACGCTTCCCAGCAGGGAAGAAATTTGCAGCTCCAGATAAAACGAGTGATATTGTAAGCGCTAAGGTACATTAACAGGACACGGCTCACATAAGTATTACCTTTCAACTTTAATGATTCAGCATATAGATCCCTTTAGCCACAACGCGTTTCAGCGCCAATTGCGCCTTTTTCAAGTGATTGAACCACTTGAAAAAGGCGCAATTGGCGCTGAAACGTGTTGTGGCTAAAGGGATCCATATGCTGAATCATTAAAGCTGAAAGGTAATACTTATGTGAGCCGTGTCCTGTTAATGTACCTTAGCGCTTACAATATCACTCGTTTTATCTGGAACCATATACAGTGAGGCAGCTGTGGGTAAGTGGCAGTCCGTAGTTGCCAAGTTGTACCTGGCTGGCAATCAAAAATATGGCGAGGCCCCACGACGTTGTTTTTATAAATTATTTCTTCAAATAAAAAAAAAGAACATGGAGCGTCATTGTATTTTTGGTCCACAGCCAGGTATAACTTGGCAGTGAGGGGCAGGAATCCTAGCATGGAGAGGCCCAAGCATTCTGAGTCCCCCACGCTGCAGATTGCAACCCACATCCACCCCAAAAAAATAGCACATTCATTAGAGGCGCCATTTTCTGGTGCCCTACCCTGACTTTTCCAGTTGCCCTAGTGCCGGTAGCAAACTGGGTAATAAAGGGGTTAATACCAGCTTTGTATTGGTAGCTGGCACTAAGCCCAAGATTCTCCATACTCAACATGGTGTCCACTAACAATTGGAGCTAATTTTCCATTCAACAAGTCAAATGGCATTCCTTCTCTTCTGAGCCCTGCCGTGCACCAAAACAGTGGTTTTCAACCACATATCGACGTATACAGCAGAAATTGCACAACACATTTTAGGGTCCTCTTTGTGCTTTTACCTTTGTGAAAATGCAATAATTGGGGCTAAAATAAAATTTTTGTTGGAAAAATTAAAATATCCATTTTTTTACTTCCACGTAGCTTTAGTTCCTGTGAATCACCTGAAGGGTTAATAATCTTCTTGAATGTAGTGTTGAGTAGGTTGAGGGGTGCAGTTTTTGGAATGGTGTCACTTTTGGGTGTTTTCTGTCATGTACACCCCTCAAAGGGACTTCAAATGTGATGTGGTCACTAAAAAAATGGTTTTGCAAATTTTGCTGGAAAAATGAAAAATTGCTGATGAACTTTTTGAACCCTTATAACTTTCTAACAAAATTTTTTTTTTCCAAAATTGTGCTGATGTAAAGTAGACATGTGGGAAATGTTATTTATTAACTATTTTGTGTCACATAACTCTCTGGTTTAACAGAATAAAAATTAAAAATGTTAAAACTACAAAATTTTCAAAATTATTGCCAAATTTTCACAAATAAACGCAAAATATATTGTCCTAAATTTACCACTAACGTGAAGCCCAGTATGTCACAAAAAAGCAATTTCAGGCTCGCTAGGATCTTTTAAACTGTTCCAGAGTTATTACCTCATAAAGGGACACTGGTCAGAATTGCCAAAAAATGGCTTTGTCAGTAAAGTCAAAACAGGCTGGGTCCTGAAGGGGTTAGGCTGGTTTCACACCACATTTTAATCCGATCCGGGGCTGTCCGTTGAGAACCGCATGAAACCGGATGTAACCGGATTCTTCCATCCGGTTTGAAATGGGATCAGGTTCCCGGATTAGCCGTTAGACCGGTTTTGTGGAATCCGGTTTAATCCAGCTTTAGCTGCCCAGCCCTCCTGTGGCTTGTTAATATAAATTGCAGTCAGCCTTTTTTCCTGGTCCCTCTTTTGGTTACAAAATGGCCCTGTGTTATAAAGAGTTCTGCTTGTATGTAGATGTTTGCTCACAGAGTTTCGCCAAAGTGGCGTCGGAAGGGAGGGTGGGAGGTGGTCACATTCCTCAGCGCACAGCCTCAGTCTGCAATTTGCGATACGGGAGCCGGTCCAGTTTTGTAATTGAATCCGGCGCAATCTGGTGCCATAGACCTTCATGTTAAGTTTCGCCGGATTGCACCGGATCGGGTGAATCCAGGAGATTCCGATTTTGACCAATTTTCACAATGGACGCCAAAAATCGTGCATGTTCCGTTTTTGGGTCCAAGGACAAAAACCGAGTTCTCTTGGTTCCTCCCGGAAAGCATAAAACCGGAAGGCTAAACACCGGCCCCATAGGCACACAGTTCTCATCGGATCGGCCCGGATCAAAAAAAGCATGGTGTGAAACCAGCCTTAGAGAAGTTTTCTAGGACCAATATATTGATGACTTATCATGTGTTATCTACTTCAGCCAGATGTAAACAATTGAAATGTATAACAACTGATCTGCAATGCCCAGAATTAGTCACTAAAACATTGTACACAGTCTTAGGCTATGTGCCCACGCTGGCGCTTTTGCTGCATATTTTGTACAGCGTACTGTAAAAATGCGCAGAAAAGCGCTTGGTATATTGGCCAGCATGCAAGGTCAATGGGACTTTGCCTGTGCTGTACCGATGTCTGCGTTTTTTTGCGCAGCTCAATAGTTGTGGATGTATACGGATCTTTGATCTGTAAAAATAAGCAGCATGTCAATTTTTTTACGCACTTACTCTGCATTCTGGTAGGCACTATTGGGTTTTGGCTGCATCACACATCACATGGGTAGGGGGTGTGTGACTCACGAAGTGTATGATGCAAACGAAACCCGGAAGTGCCTGCCGATATCCAAGGAGAATAGTGGTGTGAATTTTTGGATACAAAAATCTGCATCTTCAGACAAAACATGCACCAAAAAAGATGTCATGTGAGTGATATGATTTTGGTGCATATTTGGTGCATGAAGGTGCAGATTTTTGTCCTTCATGTTAATGACATCTCATAAACAGGGCTTGTGCCCTATGTTAATGTGTGTAGCTCTGCTACGTTCCATGCCTCTGCTACATGCACATGTAGACACACAGCTCTGCTGTATGCACACTACACATAGTACACACACACAGCTCTTCTACATGAATATACAGATACACATACACAGCTCTACTACATGAACATACAGATACAACACACACAGCACTGGTACATGCCCAATTTATGCACATACAAATACATGAAGCTCTGCTACATACACACTACACATAGACATACGTGTCCATAGACACAGATCGCTCTGCTACACACACATGTAAACACACAGCTCTGCTACATGCACACTACACATAATACACACACAGCTCTACTACATGAACATACAGATACACACACAGCACTGGTACATGCCTAATTCATGCACATACAGATACACGCAGCTCTGGTACATGCAGACTACACATACAGATACACATATGGCTCTGCTACATGGACACTACATACCCTGCTCTGCTACATGTACAATGCATGCACATACAAACACACACAGCTCTGCTCATGTATACAATACATATACATACATATACACACAGCTCTGCTGAATGCACAATACATGCACATACAGATACACACCCAACTCTGCGACATTGACACTACATGCACACTACACACCTAGATCTGTTACATGTACAATATCTGTACATATGCATACAAACACAGCTCTGCTACATGCATATAGAGATACACAAATACAGATATACACAAATACAAATACAAACACAAACACATACAGATATAGATACACACAGAGACACACACACATACATACATAATCAGACACAGACACACACATACAGACACACACATAGATAGACACACACATACAGACACACACACATATATTACCACATTCAGATGATCTTGATCCATGCAGAACAGGAGAGGATGCACTGGGAGCCGCATGGAGGCTGCAGAAATTAAGTAGTTTCTTCTAGGATCTTGATTTCAGTCATGTGATGAGTCACATGACTGTGACTGGAAGGTCCTTCAGCCTCCATTCAGCTCCCAGTAAGCCTTGTCTCCTGTTGTGTATCGATCACATAGATCACTACAGAGCAGGAGAGAATAGAGGGAGAGTGGGCCACTATCTGTGAGCAGGTCTCCTCTGCTTCTGCTCACAGACAGCTGTGGGCCCTCTCACTGCTTCAGGGTCCCGGCATCTGCCCGGGTATGCCGGGTGCTGGCGCCAGGCCTGATTTTAGGATTGCTACCTTCAATAGGTGGCACTAGAGTTTGTCTACTTCCTCACTGAAGTGACAATTTACTTTATTACAAACACTGTTTGAAGTCCCGCCAGCTTTTGCAGCCAAAGTGAGGACTTCTTTGCCTATTCTATGCAATTTGCATCAGTGTGCAAGCTATGCCCATTCTGAAAGTCCTGTACGTTCTGAACTGTCAAATGTGGAGCGCAAGCTACACCACATTTGACAGTTCAGTGCTTAGAGAACTGTAAGAATAGGCATAGCTTGCACACCGATGCAAATTGCGTAGAATAGACAAAGAAGTCCCAATTTGGCTGCAAAAGCTGGTGGGACTTCAAACAGTGTTTATAATAAAGTAGTAGTTTTTAAACAATCATGTAGCCCCCACCCTAGGTCCCAACAAATTGTATTCATGCTCACAACACATTTTAATCACATTTACATGCGTTAACATAGGACACAAGCCCTGTTTCTGAGGCAGGAGTCTCTCCCTGGGTGAGATAGAGACAGGGAATTGGTGTGTTTAGTGCAGGATAACTCGCAGCAAGAATTGATATGCTGCAGATTTTATCACAGTAAAATACACAACATATCTGCTGCTGAAAAAATGGCACCATGCAGACAGTAAGTAGCAAAACCCATAGACTTTGCTGGGTAAACACGCTGCTGCATATTTGGTGAACATCTGCTGTTTATACGCAGCAGATATGCACCAAATACTGTACAAGGCAAAATATACATTGCGTGAACAGACCCTAAGCGGCATCCCACAGGGTGGGGACTGCAGGGACAGATGCAGAATTTCCTGCAACAAAAACACAGATATTACCTAGCAAACGCTTAATACTTTTGCTGCGCAAAAGCTGCTAAAAACGGATGCTGATTTGATGCAGAAAATTCTCCATCACTTTTAGCCTGATGGCACAAAGCCTTACTGAGCTGCTCTGAACACTGTGTATATCTGAAAAAACAAATTAGAAGTTCCAGGCACTACACACTATTCCATATAATAATGGCCTAATCCAGGCCCCTCATTCTGATCCCTTCAGAGACAGCTGGGACAGTTGCGGTGCATGTCGCAGTTCATTAGTAATCCATAGTAAAAGAAGAAAGCAGCACTCACCAGATCTTCCTTGTGCAGACTTTGTTAGGGGTGAGGGTTACAGCAGTGCAAGAAGGGGGAGCAAGACGTGTTGCGTGGTGTGCACTTGCACGGGTCCCAATGGAACCCGTGGAAGTGCACACGGCACGAAACGGCAAGCCGTGGTGCCTCTTGCTCCCCCTCCTTCCACTGCATTTTAACCAACTTCATTAAAGCAGACAACTCTCCTTGTTTGCCACCGATTGGGTGCCAAGCTTTTCTGCTAAACTCACCACCTTGGTCTGCAAGTCAGCTGTCTTTTGGGGTCTTTGAGTTTTGTATTGCTGCCCAGGTCTCAATAGCAATGAAGCAATCCTTTGTAAAGAATTTGACAAGAAAGAAAATTTTGTAATCTCTAACTTGACACTCAGAAATTGAAACTCAGCAATCAGCATACTAAGACTGCTGGCCTTCATTGAGAAACATAATTGAAATTCTAAAAAGACCCAAAAATCTTTAAAATCACATGATAACCTCTGCTACAAATCTCAGGAACCAAATTATTTAGAACATTTAAAATGATGATCAAGTAGATGGGAAGGATAACAGGGGAGCTACTTAATGTTAAAGATTTATTCAATAGGTAGCTGACCTACTCTTTGAACCCACTCTGTTGCTGCAGTTCCACCTTCAATTTTCAGAGCTATGAAAGGTGAAGTTGTGACTAATCCTATAAAGACATAAAACTGGTGGGATGTTTGCAACCCTGAACTGGATGAAGTCATAGAAAAGGACACACTCTGGAAGGGAAGGTTCAGCTCACTATGCATTCATCATCAGAACATCCACAAGATGGGTGAGAACCTTCTGATTTATTGACTTGCTAGAATTTTGTAGGACAATAGTCCTGAGTTATTAGCTACACATAAAAGGCACAGTAAGAAACAAATGCTTATGTGTGATTAGCTGATACTCAAGTAAAATCATTGTGGTCCTTGAATGTTGATCAATTGAGCTTAGTATCAATTTACATTTTACAAGGAACCACTAAGGGCGGCTTCACACTGCGGTCCGATCCGGTCCGGGGCTGTCAGGGATGAACCTGACAGCCCCAGACTAGATCAGCACACAGAACAGGAGGGCTAATTTACCCTTTGGTCTGGTGTGCTGCTGCCCATGAGGGCGTGATAAGGGATGCTGGAGGCTGCAAACAAACACGCCCAGGGGGACTATTGCATATAGCCCCCGCTTCATTATCATCTTAACTAGTAAGTTTAAAAACGTTTTTTAGAACATTAATAGCAGGCATTTAGCAGAGAGAGGGATAGTTATAATGGTAATAGTAAGGTGCAGGGACATGTGTTGATAGGTTAGGTGGCTTTTCGGAGGTGACAGGTTCCCTTTAGTTTGTAAAGTTTAGGTTATAATTTATGATAAGCCTAAGGGGGTATTCCAGAGATTTTTCTCCGGTTGAGTGACCTTCTTCCCCTGTATGACATTGATCAATCATATGCAGGCAAAAACATATAGGGGAAAAAAAGAACACACCCCTCAATAGCTTAACACATACTTTCACCTGTGTGAGACGTATAATGACAGTCACCAGTGGTGTAATTTCAGGTCCAGGGGCCCCGATGCGAAAGCTCCAACAGGGCCCCCAATTATTGGAAATCTTTAATGTTATTAGTCTTTTTCTATAGGCCAAAGGGACATTTGGGGCCCACTAGGCTGCAGGGCCCGGGTGCGATCGCAACCCCTGCACCTACTGTAGTTACGCCCCTGACAGTCACTGATCTTACTGCATAGTGAGAACAAAGTAGGGGATCCAGAGATAAGTGTGATTAATAACATATTTCAGCCTTCATCTCATGACAGTCAGTGTGGGGGAGAGGCAGTACAATTACCCTTTGCCTCATTACAATCACTTCTAGTAGTTCTCTCATAGTGCCACTAGCAGTGCTCTCTCGCCACACTGGCTGCTGTAAGAAAAAATATGAGTTATTGGAAATTACACCCATCTCTGCTCTCCTCCTGGCACTTTGTTATCACACACAGCTCTGCACTGAGTTAAGTGATGAAGGCAGGGCTGTCTGTCATTACATGTCTCACACACGTGAAAGCCATCTTGTAAACTAATGATGGGTGTATGCTTTATTTCCTACTTGATGCTTTCTGCTTATGATTGGTCAACTTCATGTAGGGGAAGAAATACAAGCCTAGAAAGTAAATTCCCTGGAAATGTCTGGTTGAGCTTATTATAATTGAAAATCCAAACTTTACAATCTAACATCTATGCAATGGAGAGGAGAAATTAAAAAAAATATATATGTTTTCTTCAGCTCTGCAATCACTATTCCATTATCTGGTCAGTTTAACATGCTCAAACTGGTGAATGGTTCTCCTTAATGTGTGAATCCTAGCAGAATCTGTTCCAGTCAATACCTTACTGCAGATTGTTGACTAGATTGTTTGTCTAACAGCCAAGTCTCTCTAATTCCACAGATCACTAAAGATTACTATATGTTTAAATGTTCTGATCCAAGAGCACAAATCATTTCCTGTGGGTATCTCTCAAGAAATAAGAGATAAATGGATCCCCACTAGGGATGATCGAGTACTGAAATATTCAGACTCGCTAGACTCGTAACGAGTAGGTCCCGATACTCGGGTACTCGTTACAAGTCTAGCGAGTCCAAAGTAAGTCAATGGGGAAGCGAGTATTGCGAATAAATTCTCTGCTGCTGGACCCTATAAAGAGGTCTGGCAGTAGAGGAAAAACCTGCAATTCCCTAATTCATTGTTTAAAAGCCAGCGGTAAAAAGCCGCTGGCTTTTAAACAATGCTGACAGCTTCCCTGCCGCCTGACAGCGGGATCCTCCGCTCCCCCCGCCGCCTCCCCATCCTATCCTAACTTAGGATCGGGTGGGGAGGGTACGGGGGGAGCGGAGGATCCTGCTGTCAGGCAGCTGGGAGCTGGCCGCGTTCATGAACTGAGGTAAAACCGGATTCTCCCGGATTGCCCCGATTCGGCGCAATCCGGGACCATAGAGCCCCATGTTGTGGGTACCGAACGGGTACAATCCGGGAGAATCCGGTTTTCAGACCGGTTTTGATTGTACCCGTCTGGTGCAATCCGGCGCCCTATAACCTGGGGCTCTATGGTCCCGGATTGCACCGGACCAGGGCAATCCGGGAGAATCCGGTTTTCAAACCGGTTTTCTCTTTTTGCCGATTGCCATCTGGATTTTCAAATGAACAGCTGACTCAGGTCAGCTGTTCATTTGAAGTAGCAGTGCTGGCAGGGTTCATGCCTGCATGAACTCACATGAACTTTCCCATGGGTGCACAGCTCTGCTACATCTCTGGTGGAGGTTCTCTACCAGAGATGTAGCAGAGCTAAAGAAGAACCCTGGATTGGACTACGTCGGATGGAAGAGGATTTTTTAAAAATAAAGATGGAGTCCCTAAGTGTGTTTTTTTTTGTTTTTTTTCCCAAACAATTTAATAGAAATTCATGGCGGTCATGACTAATATTGACGTGACCCCATGAATTTCGGGCTTAGGGCCAGCTGATAACAAAAAGGTGGCCCTAACCCCTTTATTACCCAGTGAGCCACCGCACCAGGGCCCTGGAAGAGTTGGGTTCAGCGCCAGAACATGGCGCTTCAATGAACCCGCCATGTTCTGGGGCAGCTGAGGGATACCATCCGCAGCGGGGATGCCCAGAAGGCTTGGGCCTCCCTGCACTGCGGATTCCAGCCCCCAGCTGCCTAGCTGGACCTGGCTGGACATAGAAATCACGTGGAGTCCCACGCATTTTTTTTAATTATTTCATGAAATTCATGAAATAATAAAAAATAAGGGCTTCCCGATATTTCCAGGCAGGTCCAAATAGTCAGCTGGGGGTTGGGGGCAGCCCGTTGTCACCTGCTGTATCTGGCTTGCATACAAAAAGATGGCGAAGCCCACGTCAAAATTTTTCTGAAAAATCCATTAAACAATCCTTTAAAAGGGACTGCATCTTTATTAATCATTAACTTCCGGTTTATTCACTGCTCTGCCGGCGGTCTGCAATCTCCGGCGGCCGGCGGCAGAGTTCGGCTTTGACAGCAGGGTTCACCTCAGGTCATAGCCTGAGCTATAACCTTAGGTGAACCCTTACTGTTGTAGTCATTTCTCATACTGCACTTGCTCTGCATAGACATGTGTGTCTATGCAGAACAATTTAGCAGTGCTGAGACTGCGTTTATGGACTACGGGCAGACGGAAGAGGATTCTTTTTAATAAAGTTGGAGTCACTAAATGTCTTTTTTGTTTTATTTATAATAAAAAATGTTTTCTCTGTGTTGTGTTTTTTTTTTTACATAATTTACTAGAAATTCATGGTGGTAATGTCTACTATTGGCGTGACCGCCACGAATTTCGGGCTTAGGGCCAGCTGATAATACAAAGCTGTCCCTAACCCCTTTATTACCCAGTGAGCCACTGCACCAGGGCCCTGGAAGATTTGGGTTCAGCGCCAGAATATGGTGCTTCAATGAATGCGCCATTTTCTGGGGCAGCTGCGGGCTGCCATTCGCAGCGGGGGGTGCCCAGAAAGCTTGGGCCTGCCTGCGCTGCGGATTCTAGCCCCCAGCTGCCTAGCTGTACCTGGCTGGACATAGAAATAGCGCGTCAGCTGTTCATTTGAAAATCCAGGTGGGAAGCGTCAAAAAGAGAAAACCAGTTTGAAAACCGGATTCTCCTGGATTGCCTCGGTCCGGTGCAATCCGGGACCATAGAGCCCCATGTTATGGGGCGCTGGATTGCACCGGACGGGTACAATCTGGGAGAATCCGGTTTTCAAACCGGTTTTGAAAACCGGATTCTCCTGGATTGTACCCGTCCGATACCATCCGGTGCCCCATAACATGATTACACCGGACCGGGGCAATCTGGGAGAATCTGGTTTTACCTCAGTTCATGACCGCGGCCAGCTCCCTGCTGGCCGCGGTCAGTTCTGCGCTCCCCAGCTGCCTGACAGCAGGATCCTCCGCTCCCCTCGCAGCCTCCCCACCCGATCCTAAGTTAGGATAGGGTGGGGAGGCGGTGGGGGGAGCGAAGGATCCCGCTGTCAGGCGGCAGGGAAGCTGTCAGCATTGTTTAAAAGCTGGCGGCTTTTTACCGCTGGCTTTTAAACAATGAATTAGGGAATTGCAGGTTTTTCCTTTGCTGCCAGACCTCTTTATAGGGTCCAACCAGCAGAGGAATTGCATTTCCCATTGATTTACATTGGACTCGTTACTCTGCGAGTAATCGCTAGGAAACTTGCAGAGTAACGAGTAGAGCGAGTACCCTACTATTCGCTGAGTAACGAGTAGTAATGAGTAGACTCGCTCATCCCTAATCCCCACATCACTCATGAGGTTATACAGCTTTCTTTGATTTTCCAATCCGCCTGGGGTTGTGGCATTATTATCAGGAAATGCAGGGCTTTATGACGTCTCAGATCACAGCTACTATTTAGATAGTAAACACCCCAAGGGTAAGTTTAATATTTATTGTCTGGGGAAAAGTGCAATAGTATCACAATGACAGTTGTTTTATATTGTTAATGGCATAGAGTTACAGTATTTAAACAAAGGGTGCATGGGGCAATTTTAACGCTTACGTTACGGTACTTAGCATTGCATGTGTTCTATGCTGATCAAATGAAAACTATGACGTTACTCCTTGGAGAGTTTTAATATATATATTATAGTATAATATTCATATCCATGCTTGTTACAAGATACTTTAATGACTCATGATGTTTATTTTTTTTGCTAATTTTCCACCTTTTGTCAGTGTTATCTCTAATCATTTCACAACCAGAATTTATGTTTTATTTAGTAGTGCATCACTTAACTTCCTTATGTTACAATAGCATTTTTTAAGAATGGAACTTATTTATAAAATGAAGATAATACATATTTTGCCAATTTTCTTTTAAGAATGCACCATTTGTATTAGGGAGGGTGTAACGGCATGGCAGAAAGGACATACTGTCCAGTATAAGAGTTTTTTTTCATCAATAAGGCTGGGGTCACAGTTGGCATGCGTTTTTGTAGTGCCTTTTAAAAACTCATGCATTTTACCATGCGTTTTTACATGTCCGCATGAGTTTTTTAAGGTGTGTGATGGCTCCCTGCGTTTTTGGCTGCGTTTTTAAATCTGTACCCAAAAATAGTGCATGTACTATTTTTTGGTGCGTTTTGAAAAACGCATGCGTTTTCTACAAAAACGCATGCGTTTTATAACATGGGCCCCTATGGAAAACGCATGCAAAAACGCATGTACAATTAGTACCATTTAGTGCCATTCAAAAACGCATGCGTTTTCCATAGGAGCCCATGTTAAAAAAACGCATGCGTTTTCTAAAACGCTTGCGTTTTTTTAACATGGGCTCCTATGGAAAATGCATGCGTTTTTGAATGGCACTAATTGTACATGCGTTTTTGCATGCGTTTCCCATAGGGCCCCATATTAAAAAACGCATGCGTTTTTGGAAATGCACCAAAAACGCATGGTACTGTCTCACATGCGTTTTTGCTATTAGGGCATGCGTTTTTTAACATGGGGGCCTATGGGTGCGTTTTTACATGCGTTTTTGAAAACGCAGGTCTCCAAAAACGCTTGTAAAAAATGCTACTGTGACCCTATCCTTTTTGTGTGAATATTCTTCATTGGAATGCTGGTTTCATCCAATTAGTGCATGGGTTGCAATCGCACACAGACCCTGGAGCCTATTGGGACCCAAAAAATCATTTTGGCATATAGAAAAAGCCATTGCTATTAAATATTTACAATAATTTGGGCCCTGTTGGAGGTTTTGCATCAGGTCCCAGTAGCTTCAAGTTATTCCACTGGTTTTATCAGTATCTATATTATCTCTAACCTATACAAACTACTTGATCATGTTCTTTAGGGGCTTTATGAGTTGATGTAGCCACTAGGGATGGGCGAATCTACTCGCTAGGACTCGTTACTCGGCGAGTAGTAAGGGACTCGCAGGACTCGGTACTCTGCGATTTTCCCAGCGTTTACTCGCACGAGTCCAATGCAAATCAATGGCAAACGCTGACAAAACTAGGATTGCCTTTGATTTGCATTAGACTCGGCTACTGTGCCAGTGATAGCAGGGAAACTCGCAAAGTAACTGCTGTTACTTTGCGAGCCGAGTCCAGCTGTCTTCTCTGTACAGGCTGCCGCAGCTCCAGGGTCCTAGAGCCCGCCTGCTCACAGAGATGATGTAGCAGAGCTGCGATTGTTCTCAGTCTGCTCATCCCTGTGCATAGACATCTATATCTATGCACAGGGGATGTAGCAGAGAGGACATCGCGTTTTGGACTACGTCGGACAGAAAAGGATTTTTTTAATTAAAGATGGAGTCCCTAATGGCTTTTTTTTTTATTTCAAATACAATTTTTTCTCTGTGTTGTGTTTTTTTAACCCTTTATTGGAGATTCTTAGTGGCTGGGTCAAACGTGCCCTGACATTAAGAATCTCGGGCTTAATACCAGCTTGTATAACAAAGCTGGTATTAACCCCTTTATTACCCAGCGTGCCACCGCCACCAGGGCCACTGGAAGAGCGGGGTTCAGTGCCAGAGGATGGCGCTTCAATGAACGCGCCATCTTCTGGGGCAATTTGCAACGGGGGGTGCCCAGAAAGCTTGGGCATCCCTGGGCTGCGGATTCCAGCCCCCAGCTGCTTAGCTGTACCTGGCTAGACATAGAAATTGCGCGGAGCCCCACACATTTTTTTTTTAATATTTCATGAAATTCATGAAATAATTTAAAAAAAAGGCTCCCCTATATTCTTGTGTCCGGCCAGGTACAAATAGGCACCTGGGGGTTGGGGGCAGCCCGTCGCTGCCTGCTGGATCCGGCTGGTTCCAGAAATACGGCGAAGCCCACGTGAAATTTTTTTCTGACAAATCCATAAAACAATGTAAATAAAAGGGACTGCATCTTTATTAACCCCTGGACCATGGGCGAGGGGTTAATAAAGATGCAGTCCCTTTTTTGGGATTGTTTTATTGATCTTTCAGAAAAAAAATCACTCTCTCTTGGGTAATTTACTGTAAATAGTCATCAGCATACAAGTCCACAGTTCAGTAAAATGTTCAACTAACTGGTAGCTCTACGGGTGGATGCCAGGTGGTATGGTGGAACCCATGGTGTACCTTAGTTGACGAACCCATGTCCTTTCTTCCCCGCCTAGGATGAGTCTATACCCAATGGCTCCTTAAAGGTAGACTTGGGGCTCCCCTCCCTCGTGGTGAGGAAGCAGGCAGACCGCTCCGTCTGGCAGGGTGCCGCAGCCGGTGAACAGACCTCAGTAGCCAGTTGACGACTTCAGAGGTAGACTCTGGCTGTTTCCTCAGGTCTGGCGTTCCTGTTGTGGACTGGGGAATTCCCTGGAGTATGGTCTCTCCATGCTGGGGTTCCCCCTTTCTCTCTAGGGCCCAGACTCCCGCGTCAGGCACCCTCTCTCAGGATCCCCCCAGAATCCTCTCTCATCTTCCCTCCATATCATCGAAGAGCTGTCCGAGTTAACCTTCCGCCTCGCTCCACACTCCAACTGTCTCGACTCTCTCTGACTGACTTCTACTCACTCACTTTTTGTTCCCCCTTGAGGTGAATATATCTCCCTCCCGGGTAACCTCTCACTCCTATTCTAATGTGGGAGTGGAGGAATGGGTCCCACCCACCAGCCTAGTATCCACTTGCAGTTTGGGAAGATTACCCCACTTTTACGGGTGCAATACCCCACTGCGACGCCTGACCATGTGAGGCGCCACATAAAGAGTATGGTTGGCTAAAATAAATGATTTGATATCGTTCAGGGGTGAAAAGGGCTCGTGGGTAGACTCAATGAAAAATGTCCAGTTCTTTGGCCCAAACCAGTCTCAGTGAAACCCTAATGTGAGGTCATTTTGCAGAGAATATTGACTCAAAATCCTCACGATTTTGCAGACTGTATTATATCAAAATTCTCACAATCATAAATTCCCACAATCTTAACACATATCAACATTCTGGCACATTTGCTAATAATTGTACATGCTGAGACATTTAATGTCCTGGCAGCTTAGCCACCACAGGTTGCCCACCTCTGATCTGATATCCTTTTACAAATGATGTCTTTATATTTAAAGCCTCTAAACCTCCTGGATATCAAGCAAATTTCATGAACTGAGAGAAGAAAATACCTATGTCTGATAAATGGCTGATTTCATCTCTAAATAACTCATGCTGGGACACCTTTTACACTAACATATGGCAGCTCAGCAGTTAGTCCATATGCTTTTCAATAATATCTGTGGCATAAAATCTTTGGCCATTTAATATTGTTTGGATTTGTTTTCAAAATATTCACTTATTTCTGGTTAATGGACGCAGACCATATTTTATTATACAAATTAGAATATTAAAAACAATTTTTGAAATATTATAATAAAAACAGCAAAATTCAAAATGCATTATAAGAATGCTAAAGAAAGTACCATTACTTTCTACGAACCTATGCATAGGCTATAGCTAGGGATGAGCGAGTCCGAAAAGACTCGGAATCGCAAGACCCCAACGAGTCCGAGTCAAGGACTCGGGACTCGTTGCGAGTCCAGCGAGTCCAATGTTAATGAATAGGGACCCGAGTAATAGCGAATAATGACATTTACAACTCGCTGATGTGTCTCTGAAAGTGTGCGAGTCCAAACTCGCTGGTTTTTCTCTTATTTTGAGGCTTGTAGCCGATGATGCGAGGGAAGGGATTCTCCAGCACACACTATGGTTTAAGGAAACAGGAAGCGAGTCGCGCTGACAGGCGCACACACAGAGCGATCCATTCATCAGTGCAATCATGGCAGCAGGACGTGGCATGGTGAACACGCTGCGTCTTATTGCACTTGTGGAGGCTCGTCCATTTCTATGGCTCCCTACAGATCCTGAGTATGGGGATACGACCCTTATTAATACAGCCTGGAGAGAGATCGCCCAAGAGATGTTCCCTGCGTTCCATCGGAGTGACCATGAGGAACAGAGCAATCTAAGTAAGTTAAATGAGTTCACACGTTATATATTGCATTTACTGTATATATACTCGTGTATAAGCCGACCCGTGTATAAGCCGACCCCCCTATTTTTGCCCCGAAAAACTATGAAAACATATTCACCGCCATCCTGGTATACAGCGGCTATCACTGGTAGACAGCCCCCCAGCAGAGTATACACCTCCCCCTGCAGAGTATACAGGCCCCCAGCTGGGTATACATGCCCCCATATTGTCGTATACAGGCAGGGGCGGACTGGCCCAGGTGCCACGGGTCATGCGGCTGCAGGAGCATGAATAATCCGCATGTCCCTGAAGCAGCAGGCGGAAACGGAAGCTCCTGGCCGCGCGATGACGTCATCAGCACGCGGCTGCGTCCGGGAGTGAGCGTCTGTGAGTGGCGTGCGGCTGCGACTGTTAGCGAGCGGCTGTGAGGAGCGCGAGGCTGCGGCTGGGAGCGAGCCATAGGATAATGCGGGAGCTGCGGTGACTGTGAGGCGGCCGCCAGTCATCACCCACCCCCCGTCCTCACCTGTGTCGGGCCAGTGAGGGAGGGTTGCGACCCAAACTGTAGGGTGCCAGTCAGTCCCTGTATACAGGGCCCTCAGTGTGTGTACAGGCCCCCCCAGCAGTGGGTATACAGGGCCCCCAGCAGTGGGTAGACAGTGGCCCAGTGGGTTTACAGGGCCCCCAGCAGTGGGAATACAGGGCCCCCATAGCAGGGTATACAGGACCCTGAATGTGTTATCATGCTCCACCGCATAGTTGCCTATATTTGGATGGGGTCACAACAGTACAATGAGTTTAATGTCTTATCCTCCTGGCTCTTTCGGCCAAGGGGTTGGGTGTATATAAATACCACTAATGACCAGAGTCTGGTGCCCGCACTATTACATTCTCTATGCGTTGACATGTGTCCTGCCTCATTTGTGATTGTGGCCACGTGAGCTCAATGTCCGTAATGCTGTTGATGATGTTCCACACTGTCGTGTCACTGTGCCTTGTATACACATTACACACACAAAATGAATAAAATGTTATTGTTGATTTGTACACATACTTTTGTTTTTTCAAATATTACACATCTCTAAAGCCGGTTTCAAATCATTTCACAGTTGACCATCTTAAAAAACGGTGGAGGAGCTGCCGGGACCAGCATAAAAAGCAGTACCGGCAGTACTCAGAGAGACAACCGGGAGCCGCTCCATTGCTCAACCACTACCACTTTTATGACCGGCTGTCCTTCCTTCACCCGGTGGCCGCTATGCCAAGGTATGTATCTGCAGCACTGTTGTGTACATTTAGTATTATTTATAAATATATACATTAGTTTCCATTTTGGCTCTGTGGGTAGCAGAGTATACAGGCGGGTCTGAGGTAGCAGAGTATACAGGCGGGTCTGTGGGTAGCAGAGTATACAGGCGGGTCTGAGGTAGCAGAGTATAAAGACGGCTCTGTGGGTAGCAGAGTATACAGGCGGGTCTGTGGGTAGCAGAGTATACAGGCGGGTCTGTGGGTAGCAGAGTATACAGGCGGGTCTGTGGGTAGCAGAGTATACAGGCGGGTCTGTGGGTAGCAGAGTATACAGGTGGGTCTGAGGTAGCAGAGTATAAAGACGGCTCTGTGAGTAGCAGAGTATACACGTGGCTCTGTGGGTAGCAGAGTATACAGGCGGGTCTGAGGTAGCAGAGTATACAGGCGGCTCTGTGGGTAGCAGAGTATACAGGCGGGTCTGAGGTAGCAGAGTATAAAGACGGCTCTGTGAGTAGCAGAGTATACACGTGGCTCTGTGGGTAGCAGAGTATACAGGCGGGTCTGAGGTAGCAGAGTATACAGGCGGGTCTGTGGGTAGCAGAGTATACAGGCGGGTCTGAGGTAGCAGAGTATAAAGACGGCTCTGTGGGTAGCAGAGTATACAGGCGGGTCTGTGGGTAGCAGAGTATACAGGTGGGTCTGAGGTAGCAGAGTATAAAGACGGCTCTGTGAGTAGCAGAGTATACACGTGGCTCTGTGGGTAGCAGAGTATACAGGCGGGTCTGAGGTAGCAGAGTATACAGGCGGCTCTGTGGGTAGCAGAGTATACAGGCGGGTCTGAGGTAGCAGAGTATAAAGACGGCTCTGTGAGTAGCAGAGTATACACGTGGCTCTGTGGGTAGCAGAGTATACAGGCGGGTCTGTGGGTAGCAGAGTATACAGGCGGGTCTGAGGTAGCAGAGTATAAAGACGGCTCTGTGGGTAGCAGAGTATACAGGCGGGTCTGTGGGTAGCAGAGTATACAGGCGGGTCTGTGGGTAGCAGAGTATACAGGCGGGTCTGAGGTAGCAGAGTATACAGGCGGGTCTGTGGGTAGCAGAGTATACAGGCGGGTCTGAGGTAGCAGAGTATACAGGCGGGTCTGAGGTAGCAGAGTATACAGGCGGGTCTGTGGGTAGCAGAGTATACAGGCGGGTCTGAGGTAGCAGAGTATACAGGCGGGTCTGTGGGTAGCAGAGTATACAGGTGGGTCTGTGGGTAGCAGAGTATACAGGCGGGTCTGTGGGTAGCAGAGTATACAGGCGGCTCAGTGGGTAGCAGAGTATATAGGTGATGAGAATAGGGTTAATAGATGGTGCTACAGTGTTGGGGCGTGCTAGAGGGAGCAGAGATCCGATTACTGCCATCATTTCTGACCTTATTAAAGATAGCGGCCGCAGCTAAATGACATCATGGCAAAGGTAAACATGGGGTGTGGTTAGCTGCAGGAGGTTAGTGAGAGGTGTGGGTTGTTTGGCAGAGGGCGTGGTGTGGGCGTGGTGAGCGCGGCTCCAGCGTCAGATACGCTGCGAGCGCGGAACCGCGGCACATCTCCAGGAGCAGAGGACGTGTCCGGTACGTCCGTAGCCCCCGGCCTCCCCGTTGTCCGCACACACAGCCCCGCTGTGACCTCTGCAGTGTCACAGGCCCCGGCGGGCGTCTGTCATCTCCTCCTGACACTGACCTCCTCCTGATTTGATTGTCTGTGTTGTCCCCCCCCCCGCTGTCAGCATCAGTGATCTGCTAAGACCTGTGGGTGCACAGACGGGGGAAGTACAAATGCCAGCATGCCGGGGCGGATTGGGCGCTGTGAGGGGCGCAGGTCTTGCTGTGAGCGGAGGGCGCGAGGCCGCTAGAGAAAACGCTATAGCGGCTGTGTGAGTTAAGCGTCTGCGGCTCGCGAAGGCGCATACGCGTCTCCGCTCGCAGTGACGCTAAGGAGTTTGGGATTAGGCTACAGTGCCGGAATTTCAAACTCCCGATTATATAAATAGATTATATATATATATATTGTATACCTTTCAACCCCTTCCCTGCTTTATATAGATGATATAAGCTAAAAGTTTTGTGAATTAAGTATGTCAAGTAAAAAGTGAAGTCAGGGGACTTTTTTTTTTTCATGTGAACCATTGGTGTTATTGATCGTCTAGATTAGATGGGATGGGGGGGGGGGGTGTTAATCAGGGGGTGAAAAATTATGTATTAGTATGGAATTAGCAAAGAAAGTCACGTATTCCTTTATGTTATGTACAGTTGGTTATTCTTTCATAATAATAACAAATATCTGATTAATAATACACAGATACACAGAGTCTAAAAAGCGTGCAACTTAATGTTTGACCTATGTTTTTGTTTCCAAATGCAATGCATTCACCAAATTTTTTTTTACTTTACCCACAGAGAAGCTTACTACAGAGGGCGGCGTGCTGTGAACCCTCCACCGCCAAACAGAAGGCGGTGAGAAACCACCACACCACCACGGCCGGCGCCACCACCACCGCCGCGCCACCAGCACCACCAACACCACCACCACCGCCGCCACCCAGCACCACACCACCACCACCGCCGCCACCAGCAGCAGCAACACACACCACCGCCGCCACCAGCACCAGCACCACCGCCGCCACCCAGCAGCAGCAACACCACCACCGCCGCCACCAGAACCAACACCACCACCGCCGCCACCAGCACCAACACCACCACCGCCGCCACCAGCACCAACCCCAGCTTTGGGGCATGTCCGGCCGCAAGAGGAGGAACCTGGATGCCCACCTCACACCAGCCATGGTCTGATCCCGGGGTCACCTAATAGACGGCGTGCACAAAGTAATGCTGACTTTGCCCACAGTCTGATACCATTCCTGGATGAAATTCCATTTCACAGGCTACTGCGGGCAAGGTCAGCATTACAGATTGTGCTTGACGCCAGTCGCCCACCAAACCACCCAGGTGAGGTTTTCAATTTTTTGGAGGGGTGGCAACTCAGACACTACAACCTACTAGACAGGCCCACACCCCGGGACAGCCATGTGCCACCACAGAGGCCTGTACCTACCATTCCACAATGGCCACCTAACAGGGACCTACCATTTTTCCCCACACCGGCCCAGAGGATCCACCCTCAAGGGTTGCCGGAGGCCATTCATGGGGCCCTTGACCTCTTGCAGGACCAGGGTGATGGTGTCACTTTACTGGCAAGGCCGGAGGATGCGGCAACCTACCAGCAGCTGTAGACCCCTTTTTTTTTTTTTTTTATTTTGTGTTCATGTGCATTGCACAATTTCATTGTTATTATTTCTTATATTTTCCTGTTTACTAAGTTTTACCAAAAAAAAAAAAAAAAAAAAAAAAAAAAAATTCTGACATTTTTACCATTATGGCGGAATAATACCCAGTTTACAAAAACTGCTTTGTGTCTGTCTTTTTTCAGGGAAAGGATGTGTAGGTTGTTTTGTGGGTGGGCTTAAAGTCATCATCATTATAATTATTATTTATTTATATAGCACCGATAGGTTCCATGGCGCTTTACATGAGGATAAGGTACACAAGGAGAAGTACAATAAACATAGACAATAAGGTCATAGAGGTACAACAGGAGAGGACCCTGTACGCGTGGGCTCACATTCAACGAGGGGTGGGTGGGGATACAATAGGGTGGGGAAGGTGTCGGTCGTGGGGCGTGTAGCGGGGTGTCATGGCAGGTTGTAGGCCTGTCGGAAGAGGTGAGTCTTTAGGTGTTTCTTGAAGGTTCCCAGGGTAGGCGAGTGAGTGATGAGGTGGGGCAGCGAGTTACAGAGCATGGTTGATGCCCGGGAGAAATCCTGTATGCGGTTGTGGGAAGAGGAGATGAGGGGGGAGTGTCGGAGAAGTTCTTTGGATGAACGCAGGTAGCGTGAGGGATGGTATCGGGAGATCATGTCGGAGATGTATGGTGGGGATAGGTTGTGTAAGGCTTTGAATGTCATGATGAGTGTTTTAAAGTGAGCTCTCTGTGGGGCGGGGACCCAGTGAAGGGCTTGGCAGTGGGTGTAGACAGGTGAGTAGCGTGAGGACAGATGGATTAGTCGGGCAGCAGAGTTTAGTATACATTGGAGAGGTGCAAGAGAGTTGGCAGGGAGGCCTGTGCGAAGGAGGTTCCAGTAGTCAAGGCGTGAGATGATGAGGGCATTAATGAGTGTTTTAGCTGTGTCAGGGTTGAGTAACGAGCAAATTCTTGAAATATTTTTGAGTTGGAGTGACAGGGACTTGGTTAGGAACTAGAGGTGGGGCTTGAAGGAGAGGGATGAGTCAAGGATTACCCCGAGACATTTGGCGTGGAGGACAGGGGAGAGAGAGCATCATTAGCAAGTACTTTACGGACCGCATGGAGCATGAAGTCACCTTGGTTACTAAGTGTAAAATCATGACTCCACAGACAAATGTTGCTGACAAATAAACAGTGCCTGTGTTTGGGGGGTTACTTAATGCCTCGCTATGGCAACAAGACTAGGAACACACATGTGAGAGGCTGGGACATCTACCTGCTACACATCGCGTCTACGCGTTTTCTACAGAGCGTACAGTGGGACCTTTCTCCAGGCTCCAGCAGGATGATAGTCCAAGCAATGCCCACGATGCAAGCATAGGCTTGTTGCCTAAAAAAATTAGCTGAAGGGGCTTCATATACATTTTTTTCAGAAAGCAGGGTGCTTGGCCCATACAATAGAATTGCTTGTACTAGGAGCATAGTACATGCAATGCCCACGATGGAGGCATAGGCTTGGTGCCTGGAAAAATTAGCCCAAGGGGCTGTTTTGCATTTTGGGTATAAATGCAGGCCTAATGGCCATGTTCAGCTTGTTAGGCTGGGTGTTTCCAAAAATTAGCCCAAGGGGCTGTTTGGCATTTTAAGTGTAAATGCAGGCCTAAGGGCCATGATAAGCCTCTTAGGCTGGGTGTTTCCAAAAATTAGCCCAAGGGGCTGTTTTGCATTTTGGGTATAAATGCAGGCCTAATGGCCATGTTCAGCTTGTTAGGCTGGGTGTTTCCAAAAATTAGCCCAAGGGGCTGTTTTGCATTTTGGGTATAAATGCAGGCCTAATGGCCATGTTCAGCTTGTTAGGCTGGGTGTTTCAAAAAATTAGCCCAAGGGGCTGTTTTGCTTTTTGGGTATAAATGCAGGCCTAAGGGCCATGATCAGCTTGTTAAGCTGGGTGTTTCCAAAAATTAGCCCAAGGGGCTGTTTGGCATTTTTAGTGTAAATGCAGGCCTAAGGGCCATGATAAGCCTCTTAGGCTGGGTGTTTCCAAAAATTAGCCCAAGGGGCTGTTTTGCATTTTGGGTATAAATGCAGGCCTAATGGCCATGTTCAGCTTGTTAGGCTGGGTGTTTCCAAAAATTAGCCCAAGGGGCTGTTTGGCATTTTAAGTGTAAATGCAGGCCTAAGGGCCATGATAAGCCTCTTAGGCTGGGTGTTTCCAAAAATTAGCCCAAGGGGCTGTTTTGCATTTTGGGTATAAATGCAGGCCTAATGGCCATGTTCAGCTTGTTAGGCTGGGTGTTTCAAAAAATTAGCCCAAGGGGCTGTTTTGCTTTTTGGGTATAAATGCAGGCCTAAGGGCCATGATCAGCTTGTTAAGCTGGGTGTTTCCAAAAATTAGCCCAAGGGGCTGTTTTGCATTTTTAGTGTAAATGCAGGCCTAAGGGCCATGATCAGCTTGTTAGGCTGGGTGTTTCCAAAAATTAGCCCAAGGGGCTGTTAAATGTTTGCTAACAGAAAATAAAGGTTGATTCCTTGTGAAAAGGTGTTGTGATGGTTAATGAAACCGAAGTTAAGGTGTAGTGTTGGTTTAAGATGAAGCAGCCTCATTACCAGGTTGCAGGAACATGGTTACGCAAATCGTTACTGGTCTTGGACATACTGCTTGTACCAAAAAGACACAATATAATACAATGATTAATTATATCATATTGATGATGAACGTGGCACTTCAGCTCTGAGTACTGTCGTCTTCAGGGCTCAAGAAGTCTTGTGAAATCCAGTTCCTATTAAACTTAATTAGAGTAAGCCTGTCTGCATTCTCTGGAGTAAGACGTGTCCTGGTATCAGTTATGATACCCCCAGCGGCACTGAAAACCCGCTCTGATGTCACACTAGCTGCAGGGCATGCCAGCACCTCCAAGGCATACAACGAGAGCTCGGTCCAAGTGTGGAGCTTGGAGACCCAGTAATTAAACGGGACTGCGGCATCAGTCAGGAAGCAGGTACTGTCACTTAAGTATTCTTGTACCATGTTGGTAAGTTTCTGTCTCCGAGAGATGGTTACTGGAGCAACATGGCGCTGCAGGTTCGATGGCTTATTGAACATAGCCCACTTTGCGGACATCTTTCCAGCATCTCTTCTGGACAGCGTGGATGATTGTGCCCCGACCAAAGGCTGCTGTTGCACAGAGTTGCTAACTATGGGCAGAGTGTTGTCTGACGGTGATATTCGAAGCATATTTTCCACAAGAACACTCTTGAAATAGTCAATTGTCAAGCCACGTGGTGACTGAAACAGCAGTGAGGTGAATTTATCTTTATAACGTGGGTCCAGAAAGGTGGCCAACCAGTAGAGGTCGTTGTGCAATATGTTAATCACTCGTGGGTCTTCTAGCAGACAAGTCAACATGAAGTCAGCCATGTGTCCTAAGCTGCATAGAGTCATGTCTTCAGTGTCCTCAGAACGATGTTCAATACCCATTGTATCCGCAAAGTCTGTCTCCGCCTCCTCCTCTCCAGGCCACCCATGGTGGACAGACACAAAGCTGGGGTTCTGAGTACCATCTGGGTTGACATCGGCACCAACAAAAAATGAATCCTCTTCATCGTCTTGCTCCTGTTCCTCCTCAGGAGCCATTGTTGCCTGGTCATACTGGCTTTGCTGGCTAGGTACTGCGCTGTTTAAATCTGGCTCCATAGCCATCTGCTGGGCTCTCAATGCTTCATTTTTCTGATTAATGAGGGACTCTTTCAGCAGACACAGCATGGGTATAGTGACACTGATGATGGACTGATCACCGCTCACCAGTTTTGTGCAGTAGTCAAAATTATCAAGAACCTCAGATGTGTCAGCGATCCACACCCACTCCATTGTACTAATATGTCGTGGCTGACTGCCGGTCTGACGGGCATGTTGCAACTGATACTCGGATATTGCCCTCTGCTGCTCATTGATCCTCGATAACATATGGAATGTAGAGTTCCATCGTGTCGGCATGTCACAAATGAGTCTGTGGTTGGGCAAATTCAATTGCTTTTGAAGCAATGAAAGTTTTCCAACCGCTGTTGACGAATGACGAAAATGTGCACAAACTCGACGCACCTTCTCCAGTAGGTCACATAGCTCTGGGTATGTACGCAGGAATTTCTGCACTACCAGATTCAGCACGTGAGCCATGCAAGGGACGTGCACAAGGTTTCCGAGCTTAAGTGCAGCCACTAGGTTACGACCATTGTCGCTCACCACGAGACCGGTCTGGAGTTGGAGTGGGGATAGCCACTCATCTGTCTGTTCCTTCAGACCTTTCAACAGCTCTACTGCAGTGTGCGGTGTGTGACCTAAACAGATCAGCTTCAGCAGAGCCTGTTGGCGTCTTGCTGAAGCACTGCAGCAAACCTCCCAACTTGGCCGTGATGTTGAGGGCAATTGAGGATTGGTCGAGGAAGCGGAAGATGGGGTAGTGGACATATAGGATGATGCAGAGACCCTGAATGAGGTTGTGCCAGCTATCCGTGGCGTGGGTAGGATGTTTGATGTAACACTAACATCGTTTGGCACACTCTCCACAACGTTGATCCAATGCGCGGTGAGCGAGATGTACCGGCCCTGTCCTGAACTGCTTGTCCACGTGTCCGTAGTAAGGTGTACTTTCCCGGTTACAGCGTTGGTGAGGGCACGCTTGAGGTTGTTAATGACATGCTCATGTAACGCGGGGACGGCACAACGTGAAAAGTAGTGGCGGCTTGGAACCGAGTAGCGTGGTACTGCCACAGCCAAAAGCTCACGGAAAGAGTCTGTACCCACAAGCCTAAACGGCAACATCTCGACTGCTAACAACTTAGCTATCTGGGCATTTATTTTTTTGGCTAATGGGTGGGAAGAGTGGTATTTCTGCTTCCTTTCGTACAGCTGTGTCACTGATAACTGTAACGATGTTGCTGACCGACAACTGTCTGCACTCGGGTTCAGTCTCTCTGCAACCGCTGCTTGTGATGAGTACATATGAGCTGGACCAGCTTCAGCAACACTTGATTGTGACGGACGTATCTGAGTTACCGTCGCAGTCTTTGGGTCAGATGACACTGTTGTGGAAGGCTGCACTTTTGACCACTGAATAGGGTGCTGACCAGCCATGTGCTTCCGCATACTGCTGGTGCTCTGGTTTCCTTTCCCGTGGCCTCTGCTGAGCCTTGCATGGCAGATGGTACAGATGACCACATTTTCTTGAGAAGGCCCATCTTTAAAAAATTTCCACACAGTGGCTGACCGACCTCTAGGCTTGACTGTACTCCCTGAGGGATTACTGAGGCCCACATTTGAGACATTTTGTCCACCAGTTGACAAATTTTGAGCCACAGTGGACACATTTTGGGCAACAGTGGTGACTCTTTGAGTTCTGTGGGAGGAGTCGGCCTTGCTGCCTTTGTTGGTGGGACATACACACTTTCTTCCTCCGTGCTGCTCTGCTGGCTCTGCATCGCAACATTCCACGTGGGATCAGTTGTCTCATCATCAACCCCTTCCTCTTCTAAATCTTCCCGATAACAAGATAGATTTTGCTCCCCAGATGACAAGTGTGTCACTGTCTCATCATCATCCTCCAACTCCTGAGACGGTCTAAGACTTTGCTGAAAGACACGTTCATGTGGCCGGGGTGTCTCTAAAACTTGTCCATGAATGGACAATTCTTCATCAAGTATGTCATCTACTACGGAGTCTGGCAAACCGGATTCATGTAAAGGATTATATGTACCAAATAAGTCATCTGAGTGACCCATGTCTGTGTCAACATTTTCATGGGGCTGCTGTTGGTCTGAGGAACTGTGAAGAGGTTGTGGATTAGATGACCCAGCATGGTATGTACCAACAGTAGATACAGTGCTCAAGGAACCTTGAGTGCTGCAAGAACCTGTTGTTGAGGTCTTGTCTGCCAGCCAAGACGTTAGATGCTGTTCGTCTTCCGGCCTCAATACTCGTTTACTTTCCTGACGGGAAAGTTAGACAGGAGGAACGATCGATCAATCCTCGTCTGTCTGCCCGAACTGGTGGATAGTTGGCCACGACTACCAATGCCTGTACCTCGTCCCTGTCCCTTAGCAAGACTTTTTTTGGGATTTGGTTTTTTGTGTGACATTTTGTAATTTCTGGTGGCTTTCTGGGGGCTTGTAAAACAAGTAGCAGGTACTATTTCGTGAAAGGTACACACTAGAGGCTAAGATATTTTTAGAGAGATGGAAGGTACCGTGCGAGCTGCAGGCAGGACACCGTACAGCTACGCACTGGCACAGGAAAAAATTGTTTAGTACGCACAACCAGGCACACTTAGGCTGCGGTGCTGGCTGCGTGCAAGTTTACAAGTACCGTGCGAGCTGCAGGCAGGACACCGTACAGCTACGCACTGGCACAGGAAAAAATTGTTTAGTACGCAGAACCAGGCACACTTAGGCTGCGGTGCTGGCTGCGTGCAAGTTTACAAGTACCGTGCGAGCTGCAGGCAGGACACCGTACAGCTACGCACTGGCACAGGAAAAAATTGTTTAGTACGCACAACCAGGCACACTTAGGCTGCGGTGCTGGCTGCGTGCAAGTTTACAAGTACCGTGCGAGCTGCAGGCAGGACACCGTACAGCTACGCACTGGCACAGGAAAAAATTGTTTAGTACGCACAACCAGGCACACTTAGGCTGCGGTGCTGGCTGCGTGCAAGTTTACAAGTACCGTGCGAGCTGCAGGCAGGACACCGTACAGCTACGCACTGGCACAGGAAAAAATTGTTTAGTACGCAGAACCAGGCACACTTAGGCTGCGGTGCTGGCTGCGTGCAAGTTTACAAGTACCGTGCGAGCTGCAGGCAGGACACCGTACAGCTACGCACTGGCACAGGAAAAAATTGTTTAGTACGCACAACCAGGCACACTTAGGCTGCGGTGCTGGCTGCGTGCAAGTTTACAAGTACCGTGCGAGCTGCAGGCAGGACACCGTACAGCTACGCACTGGCACAGGAAAAAATTGTTTAGTACGCAGAACCAGGCACACTTAGGCTGCGGTGCTGGCTGCGTGCAAGTTTACAAGTACCGTGCGAGCTGCAGGCAGGACACCGTACAGCTACGCACTGGCACAGGAAAAAATTGTTTAGTACGCAGAACCAGGCACACTTAGGCTGCAGTGCTGGCTGCGTGCAAGTTTACAAGTACCGTGCGAGCTGCAGGCAGGACACCGTACAGCTACGCACTGGCACAGGAAAAAATTGTTTAGTACGCAGAACCAGGCACACTTAGGCTGCGGTGCTGGCTGCGTGCAAGTTTACAAGTACCGTGCGAGCTGCAGGCAGGACACCGTACAGCTACGCACTGGCACAGGAAAAAATTGTTTAGTACGCAGAACCAGGCACACTTAGGCTGCGGTGCTGGCTGCGTGCAAGTTTACAAGTACCGTGCGAGCTGCAGGCAGGACACCGTACAGCTACGCACTGGCACAGGAAAAAATTGTTTAGTACGCAGAACCAGGCACACTTAGGCTGCGGTGCTGGCTGCGTGCAAGTTTACAAGTACCGTGCGAGCTGCAGGCAGGACACCGTACAGCTACGCACTGGCACAGGAAAAAAATGTTTAGTACGCACAACCAGGCACACTTAGGCTGCGGTGCTGGCTGCGTGCAAGTTTACAAGTACCGTGCGAGCTGCAGGCAGGACACCGTACAGCTACGCACTGGCACAGGAAAAAATTGTTTAGTACGCACAACCAGGCACACTTAGGCTGCGGTGCTGGCTGCGTGCAAGTTTACAAGTACCGTGCGAGCTGCAGGCAGGACACCGTACAGCTACGCACTGGCACAGGAAAAAATTGTTTAGTACGCAGAACCAGGCACACTTAGGCTGCAGTGCTGGCTGCGTGCAAGTTTACAAGTACCGTGCGAGCTGCAGGCAGGACACCGTACAGCTACGCACTGGCACAGGAAAAAATTGTTTAGTACGCACAACCAGGCACACTTAGGCTGCGGTGCTGGCTGCGTGCAAGTTTACAAGTACCGTGCGAGCTGCAGGCAGGACACCGTACAGCTACGCACTGGCACAGGAAAAAATTGTTTAGTACGCAGAACCAGGCACACTTAGGCTGCAGTGCTGGCTGCGTGCAAGTTTACAAGTACCGTGCGAGCTGCAGGCAGGACACCGTACAGCTACGCACTGGCACAGGAAAAAATTGTTTAGTACGCAGAACCAGGCACACTTAGGCTGCGGTGCTGGCTGCGTGCAAGTTTACAAGTACCGTGCGAGCTGCAGGCAGGACACCGTACAGCTACGCACTGGCACAGGAAAAAATTGTTTAGTACGCAGAACCAGGCACACTTAGGCTGCGGTGCTGGCTGCGTGCAAGTTTACAAGTACCGTGCGAGCTGCAGGCAGGACACCGTACAGCTACGCACTGGCACAGGAAAAAATTGTTTAGTACGCAGAACCAGGCACACTTAGGCTGCGGTGCTGGCTGCGTGCAAGTTTACAAGTACCGTGCGAGCTGCAGGCAGGACACCGTACAGCAACGCACTGGCACAGGAAATTTTTTGTGGAAAAATGGCACCAAAATTATTTGGTAGACTAGTGCCAAAAATAAGAAAAAGCTTAGGATTACAGCTCTGCGGAAAGCTGGGTGAACTAAGCTCTGAGGATGGTGCTGGATTCACTGTAAGGCTGCTCCTATCTCCCCTTCCTTACAGTCCTGTACAGCAATCCTCCGTCCTGGTAGTTCTGAAAAGAACTTTTGGGTTATGTGTGAGGAATCTTGACTCCTACACTGCGTCCTGTTAGTTCTGAAAAGAACTTTTGGGTTATATGTGACTCCTACACTGCCTAACTGTCCCTAGATCTGCTCCAAGTCTCCCTGCACTAGGTCAGCTCTTCTCAGCAATGTGCCCAAAATGGCGGGGGCAAGCCTTATATACTGCCTTGCCTTGTCATAGATGACATAGGCATCACGATGGACAGCAGCCAATCATAGTCCTGACACAACCAAAGCTGCTATGCCATTACTGACTATGATTGGCTATCTTCACAAGTTTTCTGACCTAACACGCAATGCTGACTAGTAACATAAAAGATTCTGGATTCGCGAGTCCCGAATAGAGAATACAGGACTCGGAATCGCAGACTCGCTAGGATTCGGACTCGTAGACTCGCTCAGACTCGCTGCTGTTTGGGGAGATTCAAGCTATATAGCGATGTGATAGAGCGAGTCTAGCGAGTCTAGCGAGTGAGAGAAAGTAAACTATGACAAAACTAAGATTGCCATTCACTTGCATTGGACTCGTTACTGAGCGAGTATTCGCTAAAAGACTCGCCGATTCCCGAGTCCAGCGAGTCCCTTAAGAATCGCCGAGTAACGAGTCCTAGCGAGTAGACTCGCTCATCCCTAGCTATAGCAAAACAGTTGTATTATAGGCAACTTACAGAGAACATGGAACATGCTCCTAAAAGTACTGATAATGGCTGAAAACTAATTGATATATCATGTAGAAAGATATAGATTTACTTTTCTGAATATGGAGTTATATTGGTGTACATTTAAGGGAATTTATCCTAAAAATGTATCATTATTTAAATCAGGTTTTATTGTAAGAATATATGTTTAAGGGTGGAGGCACACTAGAGGCGTGTAAAACGGAGCGTTTTGAACGCTAGCCATTTCTGCGACTGCGTCGCGTATTTGTCTGCGATCGTGGTGCGAGTTGTGTGCGAGTGGGGTGCGTTTGCAGTGCAAGTGCGATGCGAGTGCGTTTTTTCAGTCACAAACAGCGATCCATGTGGAAGGTGTTTTTGAGGCATGGAAGGCCGTGATTAGCCTGCCCCCAAGCTCTGCCCAGCAGCACCAAGGCTGTCCTAGATTCCAATCAAGGACCAATTTGGGAGCTATTTAACTGATCCATTTAGCTCGCCATTCTCAATCTACACATTGTGTTGTGTTCAGGCTCTGTTGACCAGTCAAGCATGTCTTACCGTTTGTCCCTTAAACCAAATCTTGCTGCAATGGGTGTTATATAGCCGTTATGGTGAACCCATGCCTGTACGCTCCAGTGGTGTGGTCCGTCGATTTTGGGTGCATCCTTTGAACCAAAGACGTCTTTCCAAAGGGAATTTCCATCGTCTGTACAGTCATTTTAGACTAAACCCTGATAAGTTTTTCAAATACTGTCGCATGACCCTGTCCACTTTTGATTACCTGCTTGAACAGATCAGACCACAAATAACCAGGCAAGACACCATTATACAGCGCAGTATTTCACCGGAGGAGCGGCTGTTGGTGACCCTAAGGTGTGTATGTTACTGTTTATTGTGATCTATTTTGATAAGGTTTACACCCAATCATTGGCATCTCAATGTAACCTGCTGACTTAAGCTTGGTCATGGATCGGCGTAATAGTGGTAGGGTTTAGGTCAGGTTGTGTAATGGCTGTTAGTGACAATATGTTGTTTATATCTTTTTTGGCAGAGTCCTATCTACTGGTCTGTCCTTTGTTGCACTGCATTTGGAATTTCTTTTGAGACGGACAACTATTGGTGGAATTGTGCATACCACTTGCAGAGCTATTTGGGATTGTCTACATGGCCAACTCCTTCCTGAGCCCACTACCCAGCTGTGGCGAAATATAGCTGATTGCTTTCTGGTTAACACACATTTCCCAAACTGCATCGGGGCTATTGATGGGAAGCATATTCGGGTACACAAGCCACCCAACTCTGGATCGTTGAATATTAATTATAAGCAATTTTTTTCTGTTGTCTTGCTGGCAGTAGCTGACCATAATTGTTGTTTTGTCCTCATTGATGTGGGGGCATATGGCAGTCGTGGAGATTCACACATCTACAACGCCTCAAACATAGGTCGCAGGATGAGGAGTAATCAGCTGGCTGTGCCCCCTCCACAAGCCATTGCTGGCACAACGCTGCCTCCCATACCTTTTTATTTTGTGAGTGACCAGGCATTCAAACTGACTTCACAGATGATGAGGCCCCTCCCAATGCGCAGCTTGACCAACACCAGGCGTGTGTTTAACTTCCGTCTCACACGGAACATCCTATGTTCCAAATGGAGGATCCTGAATACACCCATGCAATTAAGTCCCCAAAATATAAAGCACGTTATTAAGGCTATAGTCATCCTGCATAATTTAACCAGAACACGAGAGGCTTTGGAAGGTTTACCAAGGCAGCCCGCAGAAACATCACCTGCCAGAAGGGTTTCCTCCCCAGAGCCCCTCGCGGTCGACAAATTAGTGGCATCCGTGTGCGTAACATGCTCAGTGATTATTTCATGAGCCCTGAAGGGGCAATACCCAGTCAAGAGGAAGCACAGATTGTTGTTTGATAGTTTTTATTAGGTTTTCCCCTGTGTGAAAACAATACTTCTCCCTTGAGGAGGCAAAAATGGGTACTGATAATAGTGTTTGTGAAGAAACTTAAACATACATTATCCATGTGTCTGTTTGAGATCTGTTGTTTTATTAATGTACCTCACTTTTCTTTTCACAAAAAATATAATTGACTTAGATGTATATCCATATTGTCTCCATATGGTATGCACGTGTGTTTCAGACTATCCAAAGACTCATTTATTTTACATAAGGCTAGATGCAAAAATCGTACCACACACAGTAGCTAAGAAATGCACAGCTACAGTGTGGGCAGCCTACAGTTTGGCTACAGTGCCTCCTGTTCACACAAAATTTTGGAGTACTCATAAAACATTATGGCAAACACAAAGGCATTATTATAAAAGTTCACAACTAGGGATGAGCGAGTCTACTCGCTAGGACTCGTTACTCGGCGATTCTTAAGGGACTCGCTGGACTCGGGAATCGGCGAGTCTTTTAGCGAATACTCGCTCAGTAACGAGTCCAATGCAAGTGAATGGCAATCTTAGTTTTGTCATAGTTTACTTTCTCTCACTCGCTAGACTCGCTAGACTCGCTCTATCACATCGCTATATAGCTTGAATCTCCCCAAACAGCAGCGAGTCTGAGCGAGTCTACGAGTCCGAATCCTAGCGAGTCTGCGATTCCGAGTCCTGTATTCTCTATTCGGGACTCGCGAATCCAGAATCTTTTATGTTACTAGTCAGCATTGCGTGTTAGGTCAGAAAACTTGTGAAGATAGCCAATCATAGTCAGTAATGGCATAGCAGCTTTGGTTGTGTCAGGACTATGATTGGCTGCTGTCCATCGTGATGCCTATGTCATCTATGACAAGGCAAGGCAGTATATAAGGCTTGCCCCCGCCATTTTGGGCACATTGCTGAGAAGAGCTGACCTAGTGCAGGGAGACTTGGAGCAGATCTAGGGACAGTTAGGCAGTGTAGGAGTCACATATAACCCAAAAGTTCTTTTCAGAACTAACAGGACGCAGTGTAGGAGTCAAGATTCCTCACACATAACCCAAAAGTTCTTTTCAGAACTACCAGGACGGAGGATTGCTGTACAGGACTGTAAGGAAGGGGAGATAGGAGCAGCCTTACAGTGAATCCAGCACCATCCTCAGAGCTTAGTTCACCCAGCTTTCCGCAGAGCTGTAATCCTAAGCTTTTTCTTATTTTTGGCACTAGTCTACCAAATAATTTTGGTGCCATTTTTCCACAAAAAATTTCCTGTGCCAGTGCGTTGCTGTACGGTGTCCTGCCTGCAGCTCGCACGGTACTTGTAAACTTGCACGCAGCCAGCACCGCAGCCTAAGTGTGCCTGGTTCTGCGTACTAAACAATTTTTTCCTGTGCCAGTGCGTAGCTGTACGGTGTCCTGCCTGCAGCTCGCACGGTACTTGTAAACTTGCACGCAGCCAGCACCGCAGCCTAAGTGTGCCTGGTTCTGCGTACTAAACAATTTTTTCCTGTGCCAGTGCGTAGCTGTACGGTGTCCTGCCTGCAGCTCGCACGGTACTTGTAAACTTGCACGCAGCCAGCACCGCAGCCTAAGTGTGCCTGGTTCTGCGTACTAAACAATTTTTTCCTGTGCCAGTGCGTAGCTGTACGGTGTCCTGCCTGCAGCTCGCACGGTACTTGTAAACTTGCACGCAGCCAGCACTGCAGCCTAAGTGTGCCTGGTTCTGCGTACTAAACAATTTTTTCCTGTGCCAGTGCGTAGCTGTACGGTGTCCTGCCTGCAGCTCGCACGGTACTTGTAAACTTGCACGCAGCCAGCACCGCAGCCTAAGTGTGCCTGGTTGTGCGTACTAAACAATTTTTTCCTGTGCCAGTGCGTAGCTGTACGGTGTCCTGCCTGCAGCTCGCACGGTACTTGTAAACTTGCACGCAGCCAGCACTGCAGCCTAAGTGTGCCTGGTTCTGCGTACTAAACAATTTTTTCCTGTGCCAGTGCGTAGCTGTACGGTGTCCTGCCTGCAGCTCGCACGGTACTTGTAAACTTGCACGCAGCCAGCACCGCAGCCTAAGTGTGCCTGGTTGTGCGTACTAAACAATTTTTTCCTGTGCCAGTGCGTAGCTGTACGGTGTCCTGCCTGCAGCTCGCACGGTACTTGTAAACTTGCACGCAGCCAGCACCGCAGCCTAAGTGTGCCTGGTTGTGCGTACTAAACATTTTTTTCCTGTGCCAGTGCGTAGCTGTACGGTGTCCTGCCTGCAGCTCGCACGGTACTTGTAAACTTGCACGCAGCCAGCACCGCAGCCTAAGTGTGCCTGGTTCTGCGTACTAAACAATTTTTTCCTGTGCCAGTGCGTAGCTGTACGGTGTCCTGCCTGCAGCTCGCACGGTACTTGTAAACTTGCACGCAGCCAGCACCGCAGCCTAAGTGTGCCTGGTTCTGCGTACTAAACAATTTTTTCCTGTGCCAGTGCGTAGCTGTACGGTGTCCTGCCTGCAGCTCGCACGGTACTTGTAAACTTGCACGCAGCCAGCACCGCAGCCTAAGTGTGCCTGGTTCTGCGTACTAAACAATTTTTTCCTGTGCCAGTGCGTAGCTGTACGGTGTCCTGCCTGCAGCTCGCACGGTACTTGTAAACTTGCACGCAGCCAGCACTGCAGCCTAAGTGTGCCTGGTTCTGCGTACTAAACAATTTTTTCCTGTGCCAGTGCGTAGCTGTACGGTGTCCTGCCTGCAGCTCGCACGGTACTTGTAAACTTGCACGCAGCCAGCACCGCAGCCTAAGTGTGCCTGGTTCTGCGTACTAAACAATTTTTTCCTGTGCCAGTGCGTAGCTGTACGGTGTCCTGCCTGCAGCTCGCACGGTACTTGTAAACTTGCACGCAGCCAGCACCGCAGCCTAAGTGTGCCTGGTTGTGCGTACTAAACAATTTTTTCCTGTGCCAGTGCGTAGCTGTACGGTGTCCTGCCTGCAGCTCGCACGGTACTTGTAAACTTGCACGCAGCCAGCACCGCAGCCTAAGTGTGCCTGGTTCTGCGTACTAAACAATTTTTTCCTGTGCCAGTGCGTAGCTGTACGGTGTCCTGCCTGCAGCTCGCACGGTACTTGTAAACTTGCACGCAGCCAGCACCGCAGCCTAAGTGTGCCTGGTTGTGCGTACTAAACAATTTTTTCCTGTGCCAGTGCGTAGCTGTACGGTGTCCTGCCTGCAGCTCGCACGGTACTTGTAAACTTGCACGCAGCCAGCACCGCAGCCTAAGTGTGCCTGGTTGTGCGTACTAAACAATTTTTTCCTGTGCCAGTGCGTAGCTGTACGGTGTCCTGCCTGCAGCTCGCACGGTACTTGTAAACTTGCACGCAGCCAGCACCGCAGCCTAAGTGTGCCTGGTTCTGCGTACTAAACAATTTTTTCCTGTGCCAGTGCGTAGCTGTACGGTGTCCTGCCTGCAGCTCGCACGGTACTTGTAAACTTGCACGCAGCCAGCACCGCAGCCTAAGTGTGCCTGGTTGTGCGTACTAAACAATTTTTTCCTGTGCCAGTGCGTAGCTGTACGGTGTCCTGCCTGCAGCTCGCACGGTACCTTCCATCTCTCTAAAAATATCTTAGCCTCTAGTGTGTACCTTTCACGAAATAGTACCTGCTACTTGTTTTACAAGCCCCCAGAAAGCCACCAGAAATTACAAAATGTCACACAAAAAACCAAATCCCAAAAAAAGTCTTGCTAAGGGACAGGGACGAGGTACAGGCATTGGTAGTCGTGGCCAACTATCCACCAGTTCGGGCAGACAGACGAGGATTGATCGATCGTTCCTCCTGTCTAACTTTCCCCGTCAGGAAAGTAAACGAGTATTGAGGCCGGAAGACGAACAGCATCTAACGTCTTGGCTGGCAGACAAGACCTCAACAACAGGTTCTTGCAGCACTCAAGGTTCCTTGAGCACTGTATCTACTGTTGGTACATACCATGCTGGGTCATCTAATCCACAACCTCTTCACAGTTCCTCAGACCAACAGCAGCCCCATGAAAATGTTGACACAGACATGGGTCACTCAGATGACTTATTTGGTACATATAATCCTTTACATGAATCCGGTTTGCCAGACTCCGTAGTAGATGACATACTTGATGAAGAATTGTCCATTCATGGACAAGTTTTAGAGACACCCCGGCCACATGAACGTGTCTTTCAGCAAAGTCTTAGACCGTCTCAGGAGTTGGAGGATGATGATGAGACAGTGACACACTTGTCATCTGGGGAGCAAAATCTATCTTGTTATCGGGAAGATTTAGAAGAGGAAGGGGTTGATGATGAGACAACTGATCCCACGTGGAATGTTGCGATGCAGAGCCAGCAGAGCAGCACGGAGGAAGAAAGTGTGTATGTCCCACCAACAAAGGCAGCAAGGCCGACTCCTCCCACCAGAACTCAAAGAGTCACCACTGTTGCCCAAAATGTGTCCACTGTGGCTCAAAATTTGTCAACTGGTGGACAAAATGTCTCAAATGTGGGCCTCAGTAATCCCTCAGGGAGTACAGTCAAGCCTAGAGGTCGGTCAGCCACTGTGTGGAAATTTTTTAAAGATGGGCCTTCTCAAGAAAATGTGGTCATCTGTACCATCTGCCATGCAAGGCTCAGCAGAGGCCACGGGAAAGGAAACCAGAGCACCAGCAGTATGCGGAAGCACATGGCTGGTCAGCACCCTATTCAGTGGTCAAAAGTGCAGCCTTCCACAACAGTGTCATCTGACCCAAAGACTGCGACGGTAACTCAGATACGTCCGTCACAATCAAGTGTTGCTGAAGCTGGTCCAGCTCATATGTACTCATCACAAGCAGCGGTTGCAGAGAGACTGAACCCGAGTGCAGACAGTTGTCGGTCAGCAACATCGTTACAGTTATCAGTGACACAGCTGTACGAAAGGAAGCAGAAATACCACTCTTCCCACCCATTAGCCAAAAAAATAAATGCCCAGATAGCTAAGTTGTTAGCAGTCGAGATGTTGCCGTTTAGGCTTGTGGGTACAGACTCTTTCCGTGAGCTTTTGGCTGTGGCAGTACCACGCTACTCGGTTCCAAGCCGCCACTACTTTTCACGTTGTGCCGTCCCCGCGTTACATGAGCATGTCATTAACAACCTCAAGCGTGCCCTCACCAACGCTGTAACCGGGAAAGTACACCTTACTACGGACACGTGGACAAGCAGTTCAGGACAGGGCCGGTACATCTCGCTCACCGCGCATTGGATCAACGTTGTGGAGAGTGTGCCAAACGATGTTAGTGTTACATCAAACATCCTACCCACGCCACGGATAGCTGGCACAACCTCATTCAGGGTCTCTGCATCATCCTATATGTCCACTACCCCATCTTCCGCTTCCTCGACCAATCCTCAATTGCCCTCAACATCACGGCCAAGTTGGGAGGTTTGCTGCAGTGCTTCAGCAAGACGCCAACAGGCTCTGCTGAAGCTGATCTGTTTAGGTCACACACCGCACACTGCAGTAGAGCTGTTGAAAGGTCTGAAGGAACAGACAGATGAGTGGCTATCCCCACTCCAACTCCAGACCGGTCTCGTGGTGAGCGACAATGGTCGTAACCTAGTGGCTGCACTTAAGCTCGGAAACCTTGTGCACGTCCCTTGCATGGCTCACGTGCTGAATCTGGTAGTGCAGAAATTCCTGCGTACATACCCAGAGCTATGTGACCTACTGGAGAAGGTGCGTCGAGTTTGTGCACATTTTCGTCATTCGTCAACAGCGGTTGGAAAACTTTCATTGCTTCAAAAGCAATTGAATTTGCCCAACCACAGACTCATTTGTGACATGCCGACACGATGGAACTCTACATTCCATATGTTATCGAGGATCAATGAGCAGCAGAGGGCAATATCCGAGTATCAGTTGCAACATGCCCGTCAGACCGGCAGTCAGCCACGACATATTAGTACAATGGAGTGGGTGTGGATCGCTGACACATCTGAGGTTCTTGATAATTTTGACTACTGCACAAAACTGGTGAGCGGTGATCAGTCCATCATCAGTGTCACTATACCCATGCTGTGTCTGCTGAAAGAGTCCCTCATTAATCAGAAAAATGAAGCATTGAGAGCCCAGCAGATGGCTATGGAGCCAGATTTAAACAGCGCAGTACCTAGCCAGCAAAGCCAGTATGACCAGGCAACAATGGCTCCTGAGGAGGAACAGGAGCAAGACGATGAAGAGGATTCATTTTTTGTTGGTGCCGATGTCAACCCAGATGGTACTCAGAACCCCAGCTTTGTGTCTGTCCACCATGGGTGGCCTGGAGAGGAGGAGGCGGAGACAGACTTTGCGGATACAATGGGTATTGAACATCGTTCTGAGGACACTGAAGACATGACTCTATGCAGCTTAGGACACATGGCTGACTTCATGTTGACTTGTCTGCTAGAAGACCCACGAGTGATTAACATATTGCACAACGACCTCTACTGGTTGGCCACCTTTCTGGACCCACGTTATAAAGATAAATTCACCTCACTGCTGTTTCAGTCACCACGTGGCTTGACAATTGACTATTTCAAGAGTGTTCTTGTGGAAAATATGCTTCGAATATCACCGTCAGACAACACTCTGCCCATAGTTAGCAACTCTGTGCAACAGCAGCCTTTGGTCGGGGCACAATCATCCACGCTGTCCAGAAGAGATGCTGGAAAGATGTCCGCAAAGTGGGCTATGTTCAATAAGCCATCGAACCTGCAGCGCCATGTTGCTCCAGTAACCATCTCTCGGAGACAGAAACTTACCAACATGGTACAAGAATACTTAAGTGACAGTACCTGCTTCCTGACTGATGCCGCAGTCCCGTTTAATTACTGGGTCTCCAAGCTCCACACTTGGACCGAGCTCTCGTTGTATGCCTTGGAGGTGCTGGCATGCCCTGCAGCTAGTGTGACATCAGAGCGGGTTTTCAGTGCCGCTGGGGGTATCATAACTGATACCAGGACACGTCTTACTCCAGAGAATGCAGACAGGCTTACTCTAATTAAGTTTAATAGGAACTGGATTTCACAAGACTTCTTGAGCCCTGAAGACGACAGTACTCAGAGCTGAAGTGCCACGTTCATCATCAATATGATATAATTAATCATTGTATTATATTGTGTCTTTTTGGTACAAGCAGTATGTCCAAGACCAGTAACGATTTGCGTAACCATGTTCCTGCAACCTGGTAATGAGGCTGCTTCATCTTAAACCAACACTACACCTTAACTTCGGTTTCATTAACCATCACAACACCTTTTCACAAGGAATCAACCTTTATTTTCTGTTAGCAAACATTTAACAGCCCCTTGGGCTAATTTTTGGAAACACCCAGCCTAACAAGCTGATCATGGCCCTTAGGCCTGCATTTACACTAAAAATGCAAAACAGCCCCTTGGGCTAATTTTTGGAAACACCCAGCTTAACAAGCTGATCATGGCCCTTAGGCCTGCATTTATACCCAAAAAGCAAAACAGCCCCTTGGGCTAATTTTTTGAAACACCCAGCCTAACAAGCTGAACATGGCCATTAGGCCTGCATTTATACCCAAAATGCAAAACAGCCCCTTGGGCTAATTTTTGGAAACACCCAGCCTAAGAGGCTTATCATGGCCCTTAGGCCTGCATTTACACTTAAAATGCCAAACAGCCCCTTGGGCTAATTTTTGGAAACACCCAGCCTAACAAGCTGAACATGGCCATTAGGCCTGCATTTATACCCAAAATGCAAAACAGCCCCTTGGGCTAATTTTTGGAAACACCCAGCCTAAGAGGCTTATCATGGCCCTTAGGCCTGCATTTACACTAAAAATGCCAAACAGCCCCTTGGGCTAATTTTTGGAAACACCCAGCTTAACAAGCTGATCATGGCCCTTAGGCCTGCATTTATACCCAAAAAGCAAAACAGCCCCTTGGGCTAATTTTTTGAAACACCCAGCCTAACAAGCTGAACATGGCCATTAGGCCTGCATTTATACCCAAAATGCAAAACAGCCCCTTGGGCTAATTTTTGGAAACACCCAGCCTAACAAGCTGAACATGGCCATTAGGCCTGCATTTATACCCAAAATGCAAAACAGCCCCTTGGGCTAATTTTTGGAAACACCCAGCCTAAGAGGCTTATCATGGCCCTTAGGCCTGCATTTACACTTAAAATGCCAAACAGCCCCTTGGCTAATTTTTGGAAACACCCAGCCTAACAAGCTGAACATGGCCATTAGGCCTGCATTTATACCCAAAATGCAAAACAGCCCCTTGGGCTAATTTTTCCAGGCACCAAGCCTATGCCTCCATCGTGGGCATTGCATGTACTATGCTCCTAGTACAAGCAATTCTATTGTATGGGCCAAGCACCCTGCTTTCTGAAAAAAATGTATATGAAGCCCCTTCAGCTAATTTTTTTAGGCAACAAGCCTATGCTTGCATCGTGGGCATTGCTTGGACTATCATCCTGCTGGAGCCTGGAGAAAGGTCCCACTGTACGCTCTGTAGAAAACGCGTAGACGCGATGTGTAGCAGGTAGATGTCCCAGCCTCTCACATGTGTGTTCCTAGTCTTGTTGCCATAGCGAGGCATTAAGTAACCCCCCAAACACAGGCACTGTTTATTTGTCAGCAACATTTGTCTGTGGAGTCATGATTTTACACTTAGTAACCAAGGTGACTTCATGCTCCATGCGGTCCGTAAAGTACTTGCTAATGATGCTCTCTCTCCCCTGTCCTCCACGCCAAATGTCTCGGGGTAATCCTTGACTCATCCCTCTCCTTCAAGCCCCACCTCTAGTTCCTAACCAAGTCCCTGTCACTCCAACTCAAAAATATTTCAAGAATTTGCTCGTTACTCAACCCTGACACAGCTAAAACACTCATTAATGCCCTCATCATCTCACGCCTTGACTACTGGAACCTCCTTCGCACAGGCCTCCCTGCCAACTCTCTTGCACCTCTCCAATGTATACTAAACTCTGCTGCCCGACTAATCCATCTGTCCTCACGCTACTCACCTGTCTACACCCACTGCCAAGCCCTTCACTGGGTCCCCGCCCCACAGAGAGCTCACTTTAAAACACTCATCATGACATTCAAAGCCTTACACAACCTATCCCCACCATACATCTCCGACATGATCTCCCGATACCATCCCTCACGCTACCTGCGTTCATCCAAAGAACTTCTCCGACACTCCCCCCTCATCTCCTCTTCCCACAACCGCATACAGGATTTCTCCCGGGCATCAACCATGCTCTGTAACTCGCTGCCCCACCTCATCACTCACTCGCCTACCCTGGGAACCTTCAAGAAACACCTAAAGACTCACCTCTTCCGACAGGCCTACAACCTGCCATGACACCCCGCTACACGCCCCACGACCGACACCTTCCCCACCCTATTGTATCCCCACCCACCCCTCGTTGAATGTGAGCCCACGCGTACAGGGTCCTCTCCTGTTGTACCTCTATGACCTTATTGTCTATGTTTATTGTACTTCTCCTTGTGTACCTTATCCTCATGTAAAGCGCCATGGAACCTATCGGTGCTATATAAATAAATAATAATTATAATGATGATGACTTTAAGCCCACCCACAAAACAACCTACACATCCTTTCCCTGAAAAAAGACAGACACAAAGCAGTTTTTGTAAACTGGGTATTATTCCGCCATAATGGTAAAAATGTCAGAATTTTTTTTTTTTTTTTTTTTTTTTTTTTTGGTAAAACTTAGTAAACAGGAAAATATAAGAAATAATAACAATGAAATTGTGCAATGCACATGAACACAAAATAAAAAAAAAAAAAAAAGGGGTCTACAGCTGCTGGTAGGTTGCCGCATCCTCCGGCCTTGCCAGTAAAGTGACACCATCACCCTGGTCCTGCAAGAGGTCAAGGGCCCCATGAATGGCCTCCGGCAACCCTTGAGGGTGGATCCTCTGGGCCGGTGTGGGAAAAATGGTAGGTCCCTGTTAGGTGGCCATTGTGGAATGGTAGGTACAGGCCTCTGTGGTGGCACATGGCTGTCCCGGGGTGTGGGCCTGTCTAGTAGGTTGTAGTGTCTGAGTTGCCACCCCTCCAAAAAATTGAAAACCTCACCTGGGTGGTTTGGTGGGCGACTGGCGTCAAGCACAATCTGTAATGCTGACCTTGCCCGCAGTAGCCTGTGAAATGGAATTTCATCCAGGAATGGTATCAGACTGTGGGCAAAGTCAGCATTACTTTGTGCACGCCGTCTATTAGGTGACCCCGGGATCAGACCATGGCTGGTGTGAGGTGGGCATCCAGGTTCCTCCTCTTGCGGCCGGACATGCCCCAAAGCTGGGGTTGGTGCTGGTGGCGGCGGTGGTGGTGTTGGTGCTGGTGGCGGCGGTGGTGGTGTTGGTTCTGGTGGCGGCGGTGGTGGTGTTGCTGCTGCTGGTGGCGGCGGTGGTGCTGGTGCTGGTGGCGGCGGTGGTGTTGTTGCTGCTGCTGGTGGCGGCGGTGGTGTGGGTGCTGGTGCTGGTGGCGGCGGTGGTGGTGGTGTTGGTGGTGCTGGTGGCGGCGGCGGTGGTGGTGGCGCCGGCCGTGGTGGTGGTGGTGGGTGTTCTCCACGCCGCCTTCTGTTTGGCGGTGGAGGGTTCACAGCACGCCGCCCTCTGTAGTAAGCTTCTCTGTGGGTAAAGTAAAAAAAAATTTGGTGAATGCATTGCATTTGGAAACAAAAACATAGGTCAAACATTAAGTTGCACGCTTTTTAGACTCTGTGTATCTGTGTATTATTAATCAGATATTTGTTATTATTATGAAAGAATAACCAACTGTACATAACATAAAGGAATACGTGACTTTCTTTGCTAATTCCATACTAATACATAATTTTTCACCCCCTGATTAACACCCACCCCCCCCCCATCCCATCTAATCTAGACGATCAATAACACCAATGGTTCACATGAAAAAAAAAAAGTCCCCCTGACTTCACTTTTTACTTGACATACTTAATTCACAAAACTTTTAGCTTATATCATCTATATAAAGCAGGGAAGGGGTTGAAAGGTATACAATATATATATATATAATCTATTTATATAATCGGAGTTTGAAATTCCGGCACTGTAGCCTAATCCCAAACTCCTTAGCGTCACTGCGAGCGGAGACGCGTATGCGCCTTCGCGAGCCGCAGACGCTTAACTCACACAGCCGCTATAGCGTTTTCTCTAGCGGCCTCGCGCCCTCCGCTCACAGCAAGACCTGCGCCCCTCACAGCGCCCAATCCGCCCCGGCATGCTGGCATTTGTACTTCCCCCGTCTGTGCACCCACAGGTCTTAGCAGATCACTGATGCTGACAGCGGGGGGGGACAACACAGACAATCAAATCAGGAGGAGGTCAGTGTCAGGAGGAGATGACAGACGCCCGCCGGGGCCTGTGACACTGCAGAGGTCACAGCGGGGCTGTGTGTGCGGACAACGGGGAGGCCGGGGCTACGGACGTACCGGACACGTCCTCTGCTCCTGGAGATGTGCCGCGGTTCCGCGCTCGCAGCGTATCTGACGCTGGAGCCGCGCTCACCACGCCCACACCACGCCCTCTGCCAAACAACCCACACCTCTCACTAACCTCCTGCAGCTAACCACACCCCATGTTTACCTTTGCCATGATGTCATTTAGCTGCGGCCGCTATCTTTAATAAGGTCAGAAATGATGGCAGTAATCGGATCTCTGCTCCCTCTAGCACGCCCCAACACTGTAGCACCATCTATTAACCCTATTCTCATCACCTATATACTCTGCTACCCACTGAGCCGCCTGTATACTCTGCTACCCACAGACCCGCCTGTATACTCTGCTACCCACAGACCCACCTGTATACTCTGCTACCCACAGACCCGCCTGTATACTCTGCTACCTCAGACCCGCCTGTATACTCTGCTACCCACAGACCCCCTGTATACTCTGCTACCTCAGACCCCCCTGTATACTCTGCTACCTCAGACCCGCCTGTATACTCTGCTACCCACAGACCCGCCTGTATACTCTGCTACCTCAGACCCGCCTGTATACTCTGCTACCCACAGACCCGCCTGTATACTCTGCTACCCACAGACCCGCCTGTATACTCTGCTACCCACAGAGCCGTCTTTATACTCTGCTACCTCAGACCCGCCTGTATACTCTGCTACCCACAGACCCGCCTGTATAACTCTGCTACCTCAGACCCGCCTGTATACTCTGCTACCCACAGAGCCACGTGTATACTCTGCTACTCACAGAGCCGTCTTTATACTCTGCTACCTCAGACCCGCCTGTATACTCTGCTACCCACAGAGCCGCCTGTATACTCTGCTACCTCAGACCCGCCTGTATACTCTGCTACCCACAGAGCCACGTGTATACTCTGCTACTCACAGAGCCGTCTTTATACTCTGCTACCTCAGACCCACCTGTATACTCTGCTACCCACAGACCCGCCTGTATACTCTGCTACCCACAGAGCCGTCTTTATACTCTGCTACCTCAGACCCGCCTGTATACTCTGCTACCCACAGACCCGCCTGTATACTCTGCTACCTCAGACCCGCCTGTATACTCTGCTACCCACAGAGCCACGTGTATACTCTGCTACTCACAAGAGCCGTCTTTATACTCTGCTACCTCAGACCCGCCTGTATACTCTGCTACCCACAGAGCCGCCTGTATATCTCTGCTACCTCAGACCCGCCTGTATACCTGCTACCCACAGAGCCACGTGTATACTCTGCTACTCACAGAGCCGTCTTTATACTCTGCTACCTCAGACCCACCTGTATACTCTGCTACCCACAGACCCGCCTGTATACTCTGCTACCCACAGACCCGCCTTTTATACTCTGCTACCCACAGACCCGCCTGTATACTCTGCTACCCACAGACCCGCCTGTATACTCTGCTACCCACAGAGCCGTCTTTATACTCTGCTACCTCAGACCCGCCTGTATACTCTGCTACCCACAGACCCGCCTGTATACTCTGCTACCTCAGACCCGCCTGTATACTCTGCTACCCACAGAGCCAAAATGGAAACTAATGTATATATTTATAAATAATACTAAATGTACACAACAGTGCTGCAGATACATACCTTGGCATAGCGGCCACCGGGTGAAGGAAGGACAGCCGGTCATAAAAGTGGTAGTGGTTGAGCAATGGAGCGGCTCCCGGTTGTCTCTCTGAGTACTGCCGGTACTGCTTTTTATGCTGGTCCCGGCAGCTCCTCCACCGTTTTTAAGATGGTCAACTGTGAAATGATTTGAAACCGGCTTTAGAGATGTGTAATATTTGAAAAAACAAAAGTATGTGTACAAATCAACAATAACATTTTATTCATTTTGTGTGTGTAATGTGTATACAAGGCACAGTGACACGACAGTGTGGAACATCATCAACAGCATTACGGACATTGAGCTCACGTGGCCACAATCACAAATGAGGCAGGACACATGTCAACGCATAGAGAATGTAATAGTGCGGGCACCAGACTCTGGTCATTAGTGGTATTTATATACACCCAACCCCTTGGCCGAAAGAGCCAGGAGGATAAGACATTAAACTCATTGTACTGTTGTGACCCCATCCAAATATAGGCAACTATGCGGTGGAGCATGATAACACATTCAGGGTCCTGTATACCCTGCTATGGGGCCCTGTATTCCCACTGCTGGGGCCCTGTAAACCCACTGGGCCACTGTCTACCCACTGCTGGGGGCCCTGTATACCCACTGCTGGGGGGGCCTGTACACACACTGAGGCCCTGTATACAGGGACTGACTGCACCCTACAGTTTGGGTCGCAACCCTCCCTCACTGGCCCGACACAGGTGAGGACGGGGGTGGGTGATGACTGGCGGCCGCCTCACAGTCACCGCAGCTCCCGCATTATCCTATGGCTCGCTCCCAGCCGCAGCCTCGCGCTCCTCACAGCCGCTCGCTAACAGTCGCAGCCGCACGCCACTCACAGACGCTCACTCCCGGACGCAGCCGCGTGCTGATGACGTCATCGCGCGGCCAGGAGCTTCCGTTTCCGCCTGCTGCTTCAGGGACATGCGGATTATTCATGCTCCTGCAGCCGCATGACCCGTGGCACCTGGGCCAGTCCGCCCCTGCCTGTATACGACAATATGGGGCATGTATACCCAGCTGGGGGCCTGTATACTCTGCAGGGGGAGGTGTATACTCTGCTGGGGGGCTGTCTACCATGATAGCCGCTGTATACCAGGATGGCGGTGAATATGTTTTCATAGTTTTTCGGGGCAAAAATAGGGGGGTCGGCTTATACACGGGTCGGCTTATACACGAGTATATATACAGTAAATGCAATATATAACGTGTGAACTCATTTAACTTACTTAGATTGCTCTGTTCCTCATGGTCACTCCGATGGAACGCAGGGAACATCTCTTGGGCGATCTCTCTCCAGCTGTATTAATAAGGGTCGTATCCCCATACTCAGGATCTGTAGGAGCCATAGAAATGGACGAGCCTCCACAAGTGCAATAAGACGCAGCGTGTTCACCATGCCACGTCCTGCTGCCATGATTGCACTGATGAATGGATCGCTCTGTGTGTGCGCCTGTCAGCGCGACTCGCTTCCTGTTTCCTTAAACCATATGTGTGCTGGAGAATCCCTTCCCTCGCATCATCGGCTACAACCTCAAAATAAGAGAAAAACCAGCGAGTTTGGACTCGCACACTTTCAGAGACACATCAGCGAGTTGTAAATGTCATTATTCGCTAATTACTCGGGTCCCTATTCATTAACATTGGACTCGCTGGACTCGCAACGAGTCCCGAGTCCTTGACTCGGACTCGTTGGGTCTTGCGATTCCGAGTCTTTTCGGACTCGCTCATCCCTATTCACAACGTATTATAGATATTGTGAAACATACCCAAATGGTAAAATAAACCAAAATAACAATAATAACAATAAACATATTACATTGGGTGGTACCTGGGTCCGCCAAAGTAGCCTGATCTGGATATTGGGGAAAAAGGTTGCTCTGTCCTCCTCCATGCTCTTGAGCACTTGAACCCTGACCCCCAAACTCGGTTGCTCACTGCCTGGCCCACATAATTATGTGGATTGGAGGGTAGGGTCAGATTCTGTGCCGGGTTGGGTCGCCTCATTTCCCATGTGGTTGGTTGAGTAACCGCTGTCCCTAGCGCCAACACTAAACCCTGCAGAAAAACAATCTGCGTCTTCCGACATCATCTGGGTGACGGACATCTGTCCTTCGGGGCACCTGACAGTGCCCGAATTACCCATCTGGAATGCTGTGGCTGCACCCTCTGACCTATGTTAGAAGTCGAGGGGTGGTGTGGGTTTGGCCCTGGCCAGACTTCCATCTGTCTGTCTGAGACAAGGCACAAGGAATGTGGAAGTGGGGGCAGGGGCAGCGACATAGTGGACCCCCCTGGCCAGTGTGGATGCTGCAATGTGTTTTCAGCAGACAGCTGCCATCGTTCCAGAAAATGAAAGACCATCATGGGTCGTTTGGAGACATCCATAAGTCTATCACAATGGCAAGGGCAATTGTGACATTTCAACCGGAACCGACGAGGTATTTCACTGAGGTACTGGGCCATAATACGGCCATAAGCCTCCTCACCATCATCCGTGACTGAGCGAGATAGAAAATTTCAAAACTCCATTTTCTATTTCGCGCCGGCCACTTGTGCTGGGTAGCTCCCTCCGATGGCGCGTTCTTTGACTAATATTCAACGGCACAGCAGAGACATCACTGCTGGCCATAATTCAGCCACCTGGGATTGGAGGCTGTGGCCTGTGGAGAGGATAGTGGGCTGAAATTTACTTCCTCGGGGGCTAATGGGGGCTGTGGGGATTCAGCCGATTCTGTTGGCCGAGCTGGAAGGCGTTCTGCCTCAAATGCATCCTCCTCTTCATCCTCAGTCTGTTCACGGACTGCCTCCGAGTCCGATGGACCCTCTCCCTCTGTTAAGTTGGAATCAGTGCTGAAACACAAGAGAAAAAAGCAGATGTGAGTAACCATGTCATTTATATGAAGTTAACCGTTTGCACCGCAGTAGCCACAGCCTCAAAATCATTGTTCGTACCTGGTAACGTAAGCCAGAGACTTCATTATAACTATGCGAATTATTCCACGGGAGACCACAATAGTGGCCCCCGAGAAAAATAAAAATTGACTATGATGTGTGCCCCCCGCGTGCATAGGCTGGTGGACTGAAAGGCATCAATGCCAGAATAATCTGTGAAAGAAAGAATGCGCAAATAGGGTCTTATCTCAATAACACACTTTCACTTATCGATGTGGAATTGCTCACCTTTAGCAGTTGTGAAACCCACAACTGGTAGAATAGCGTACAAGCAGCTGCTGCAGGGACCGCACTCCCAACGGTGACCGTGGCTGTGATGCAGAATCTTGGACAAAGTGCTTCAGTGTCCGCGCTGCTGCTCCGAGACCAAAGAAACACAGACACGGGAATGTCTGGTTCAGCTACAGCCTTTATTTTCCGACGCGTTTTGGAGCCTCCTCCCGAGCTCCTTCCTCAGGGAACATCACTATTACACTGAACACTTTTATAAGAAAAAAGGCGCCAAAAACATGATGGAAATTACATCAGCAAGAAGGGAGGATCTACCCATGACGTCACAATGTTTACAAAACAAATTGCCATGACAGCCGATGAGAGAGATATAGATAACGCACACTATGTTTATTTTTTGGCGCCTTTTTTCTTATAAAAGTGTAATTGTTCAGTGTAATAGTGATGCTCCCTGAGAAGGAGCTCGGGAGGAGGCTCCGAAACGCGTCGAAAATAAAGGCTGTAGCTGAACCAGACATTCCTGTGTCTGTGTTTCTTTGGTCTCGGAGCAGCAGCGCGGACACTGAAGCACTTTGTCCAAGATTCTGCAATGCCAGAATAATGACACCGGGACAAAGACTTATACACATGGTTAGCAGGAAGGTGCCACACCATGGCTTTTTAATAAAAGGACAATATGATTACCATGTCCAGCAGCTTTGCGCCATCCCTTGGAGCTATGGATTGGGGCAAAAGCCATTTACTGTAGGGTTATTTAACACCAAAAAATTAAACTTACGGAGAGCCATCGACAATTGGAGCCAGAAAATTCAGCCGGTCGTAGTAAATATATGGACGTTTTCCCATTGGTCGACCACCATTCCTTTGTCTGGCTTGGCGCTCGCGCCGGTATTGGTCCCGGCAACTTCACCAGCGATGTGTCAACTGAGTCACTGTAGGAGAGTAACATGGATATAATGTTGGTAAGCATGGCACAATGTCTAACAATTATTCCAGTACACCCCGTATCCCGTATCCCCCACAATCCGTACAGATCATTGAAAAAGTTTTCAGAAAGAATAGGAAAAAGAGGCCTACACACTGTCTTCTCACATTCCACAAAGCCTTTAGCAAAATGGGTATGGTGGCAGGCTACTCCACACAATACAAGGCACAGCTAAACATGACATTCTAATCAGCATGTAATGATACAGCATTTCTCAAGTCACTTACTCATCTCCTGCTGTTCCTCTCTGGAGTTGTTGTTGAATCCCAGGAACATCTGGCACACACCCTGGTCCAGGCAACCTCCCTGCGTTGCCTGTTGCTGTATGAGGTATCTCTTTTGTCCCATATTTTTGGGTGCCCCTGGATTAGTACAATGAGCATCTCAACATTGAGTTGTCTGGCCATCTTACTTCCCCAGATCCGACGATTAAGCCACTCACACACAGCTTAATAGGGGCCGTGAGTGCAGGTGCACTTCAGAATTGGAATCAGCTTGTACTTCCTGCTCTGCTGATCACGTACAGCGTATTTCGCGCATGTAACTCGCCTCATCTGCTGTTTTGATGTGAGTAAGACATGCACCCATTGACTTTCATTGCCCGCACAGCGCGCTGAAATCGCACACAAACGCAGCATGCTGCGAGTGGAATCGCATTGCCGGCGACATGCGAGAGGCGACTGCGGAAAACGCACCACTGTGCCCTGGCTAATTTCTTAACAGCAGTGCGAGTGACATGCGTTTTTTACCAGCGTG